>JAEIGM010000501.1:0-22835 GCA_018903735.1 Drosophila cardini
TTTGATGCAGAGTCGATATAAATGAAAATTATTGAATTAAATGGTATTCCGATTCAAAATCGGTTGAGTTTTGACAGAGATAGCTAAGATCAAGGCCCGAAATGTGAGGATTCGAAAATAACGTCTAAAATCCTCTAAGACCTCTAGAAACGCCAGAAAATGCAAAAACAAAAAATAAATGAAAAAATTTTAAATTGACGAAATCAAGATTATTTTGATGCAGAGTCGATATAAATGAAAATTATTGAATTAAATGGTATTCCGATTCAAAATCGGTTGAGTTTTGACAGAGATAGCTAAGATCAAGGCCCGAAATGTGAGGATTCGAAAATAACGTCTAAAATCCTCTAAGACCTCTAGAAACGCCAGAAAATGCAAAAACAAAAAATAAATAAAAATTAAAAAAAATTGAAACGCCAGAAAATGCAAAAACAAAAAATAAATGAAAAAATTTTAAATTGACGAAATCAAGATTATTTTGATGCAGAGTCGATATAAATGAAAATTATTGAATTAAATGGTATTCCGATTCAAAATCGGTTGAGTTTTGACAGAGATAGCCAAGATCAAGGCCCGAAATGTGAGGATTCGAAAATAACGTCTAAAATCCTCTAAGACCTCTAGAAACGCCAGAAAATGCAAAAACAAAAAATAAATGAAAAAAATTTTAAATTGACGAAATCAAGATTATTTTGATGCAGAGTCGATATAAATGAAAATTATTGAATTAAATGGTATTCCGATTCAAAATCGGTTGAGTTTTGACAGAGATAGCTAAGATCAAGGCCCGAAATGTGAGGATTCGAAAATAACGTCTAAAATCCTCTAAGACCTCTAGAAACGCCAGAAAATGCAAAAACAAAAAATAAATGAAAAAATTTTAAATTGACGAAATCAAGATTATTTTGATGCAGAGTCGATATAAATGAAAATTATTGAATTAAATGGTATTCCGATTCAAAATCGGTTGAGTTTTGACAGAGATAGCTAAGATCAAGGCCCGAAATGTGAGGATTCGAAAATAACGTCTAAAATCCTCTAAGACCTCTAGAAACGCCAGAAAATGCAAAAACAAAAAATAAATGAAAAAATTTTAAATTGACGAAATCAAGATTATTTTGATGCAGAGTCGATATAAATGAAAATTATTGAATTAAATGGTATTCCGATTCAAAATCGGTTGAGTTTTGACAGAGATAGCTAAGATCAAGGCCCGAAATGTGAGGATTCGAAAATAACGTCTAAAATCCTCTAAGACCTCTAGAAACGCCAGAAAATGCAAAAACAAAAAATAAATGAAAAAATTTTAAATTGACGAAATCAAGATTATTTTGATGCAGAGTCGATATAAATGAAAATTATTGAATTAAATGGTATTCCGATTCAAAATCGGTTGAGTTTTGACAGAGATAGCTAAGATCAAGGCCCGAAATGTGAGGATTCGAAAATAACGTCTAAAATCGTCTAAGACCTCTAGAAACGCCAGAAAATGCAAAAACAAAAAATAAATGAAAAAATTTTAAATTGACGAAATCAAGATTATTTTGATGCAGAGTCGATATAAATGAAAATTATTGAATTAAATGGTATTCCGATTCAAAATCGGTTGAGTTTTGACAGAGATAGCTAAGATCAAGGCCCGAAATGTGAGGATTCGAAAATAACGTCTAAAATCCTCTAAGACCTCTAGAAACGCCAGAAAATGCAAAAACAAAAAATAAATGAAAAAATTTTAAATTGACGAAATCAAGATTATTTTGATGCAGAGTCGATATAAATGAAAATTATTGAATTAAATGGTATTCCGATTCAAAATCGGTTGAGTTTTGACAGAGATAGCTAAGATCAAGGCCTGAAATGTGAGGATTCGAAAATAACGTCTAAAATCCTCTAAGACCTCTAGAAACGCCAGAAAATGCAAAAACAAAAAATAAATGAAAAAATTTTAAATTGACGAAATCAAGATTATTTTGATGCAGAGTCGATATAAATGAAAATTATTGAATTAAATGGTATTCCGATTCAAAATCGGTTGAGTTTTGACAGAGATAGCTAAGATCAAGGCCCGAAATGTGAGGATTCGAAAATAACGTCTAAAATCCTCTAAGACCTCTAGAAACGCCAGAAAATGCAAAAACAAAAAATAAATGAAAAAATTTTAAATTGACGAAATCAAGATTATTTTGATGCAGAGTCGATATAAATGAAAATTATTGAATTAAATGGTATTCCGATTCAAAATCGGTTGAGTTTTGACAGAGATAGCTAAGATCAAGGCCCGAAATGTGAGGATTCGAAAATAACGTCTAAAATCCTCTAAGACCTCTAGAAACGCCAGAAAATGCAAAAACAAAAAATAAATGAAAAAATTTTAAATTGACGAAATCAAGATTATTTTGATGCAGAGTCGATATAAATGAAAATTATTGAATTAAATGGTATTCCGATTCAAAATCGGTTGAGTTTTGACAGAGATAGCCAAGATCAAGGCCCGAAATGTGAGGATTCGAAAATAACGTCTAAAATCGTCTAAGACCTCTAGAAACGCCAGAAAATGCAAAAACAAAAAATAAATGAAAAAATTTTAAATTGACGAAATCAAGATTATTTTGATGCAGAGTCGATATAAATGAAAATTATTGAATTAAATGGTATTCCGATTCAAAATCGGTTGAGTTTTGACAGAGATAGCTAAGATCAAGGCCCGAAATGTGAGGATTCGAAAATAACGTCTAAAATCCTCTAAGACCTCTAGAAACGCCAGAAAATGCAAAAACAAAAAATAAATGAAAAAATTTTAAATTGACGAAATCAAGATTATTTTGATGCAGAGTCGATATAAATGAAAATTATTGAATTAAATGGTATTCCGATTCAAAATCGGTTGAGTTTTGACAGAGATAGCTAAGATCAAGGCCCGAAATGTGAGGATTCGAAAATAACGTCTAAAATCGTCTAAGACCTCTAGAAACGCCAGAAAATGCAAAAACAAAAAATAAATGAAAAAATTTTAAATTGACGAAATCAAGATTATTTTGATGCAGAGTCGATATAAATGAAAATTATTGAATTAAATGGTATTCCGATTCAAAATCGGTTGAGTTTTGACAGAGATAGCTAAGATCAAGGCCCGAAATGTGAGGATTCGAAAATAACGTCTAAAATCCTCTAAGACCTCTAGAAACGCCAGAAAATGCAAAAACAAAAAATAAATGAAAAAATTTTAAATTGACGAAATCAAGATTATTTTGATGCAGAGTCGATATAAATGAAAATTATTGAATTAAATGGTATTCCGATTCAAAATCGGTTGAGTTTTGACAGAGATAGCTAAGATCAAGGCCTGAAATGTGAGGATTCGAAAATAACGTCTAAAATCGTCTAAGACCTCTAGAAACGCCAGAAAATGCAAAAACAAAAAATAAATGAAAAAATTTTAAATTGACGAAATCAAGATTATTTTGATGCAGAGTCGATATAAATGAAAATTATTGAATTAAATGGTATTCCGATTCAAAATCGGTTGAGTTTTGACAGAGATAGCTAAGATCAAGGCCCGAAATGTGAGGATTCGAAAATAACGTCTAAAATCCTCTAAGACCTCTAGAAACGCCAGAAAATGCAAAAACAAAAAATAAATGAAAAAATTTTAAATTGACGAAATCAAGATTATTTTGATGCAGAGTCGATATAAATGAAAATTATTGAATTAAATGGTATTCCGATTCAAAATCGGTTGAGTTTTGACAGAGATAGCTAAGATCAAGGCCTGAAATGTGAGGATTCGAAAATAACGTCTAAAATCCTCTAAGACCTCTAGAAACGCCAGAAAATGCAAAAACAAAAAATAAATGAAAAAATTTTAAATTGACGAAATCAAGATTATTTTGATGCAGAGTCGATATAAATGAAAATTATTGAATTAAATGGTATTCCGATTCAAAATCGGTTGAGTTTTGACAGAGATAGCTAAGATCAAGGCCTGAAATGTGAGGATTCGAAAATAACGTCTAAAATCCTCTAAGACCTCTAGAAACGCCAGAAAATGCAAAAACAAAAAATAAATGAAAAAATTTTAAATTGACGAAATCAAGATTATTTTGATGCAGAGTCGATATAAATGAAAATTATTGAATTAAATGGTATTCCGATTCAAAATCGGTTGAGTTTTGACAGAGATAGCTAAGATCAAGGCCTGAAATGTGAGGATTCGAAAATAACGTCTAAAATCCTCTAAGACCTCTAGAAACGCCAGAAAATGCAAAAACAAAAAATAAATGAAAAAATTTTAAATTGACGAAATCAAGATTATTTTGATGCAGAGTCGATATAAATGAAA
Organism: Drosophila cardini; assembly: GCA_018903735.1. Lineage (NCBI taxonomy): Eukaryota > Metazoa > Arthropoda > Insecta > Diptera > Drosophilidae > Drosophila > Drosophila cardini. Next base: position 4,340 of record JAEIGM010000501.1, read on the forward strand.
ATTATTGAATTAAATGGTATTCCGATTCAAAATCGGTTGAGTTTTGACAGAGATAGCTAAGATCAAGGCCCGAAATGTGAGGATTCGAAAATAACGTCTAAAATCGTCTAAGACCTCTAGAAACGCCAGAAAATGCAAAAACAAAAAATAAATGAAAAAATTTTAAATTGACGAAATCAAGATTATTTTGATGCAGAGTCGATATAAATGAAAATTATTGAATTAAATGGTATTCCGATTCAAAATCGGTTGAGTTTTGACAGAGATAGCTAAGATCAAGGCCCGAAATGTGAGGATTCGAAAATAACGTCTAAAATCCTCTAAGACCTCTAGAAACGCCAGAAAATGCAAAAACAAAAAATAAATGAAAAAATTTTAAATTGACGAAATCAAGATTATTTTGATGCAGAGTCGATATAAATGAAAATTATTGAATTAAATGGTATTCCGATTCAAAATCGGTTGAGTTTTGACAGAGATAGCTAAGATCAAGGCCCGAAATGTGAGGATTCGAAAATAACGTCTAAAATCCTCTAAGACCTCTAGAAACGCCAGAAAATGCAAAACAAAAAATAAATGAAAAAATTTTAAATTGACGAAATCAAGATTATTTTGATGCAGAGTCGATATAAATGAAAATTATTGAATTAAATGGTATTCCGATTCAAAATCGGTTGAGTTTTGACAGAGATAGCCAAGATCAAGGCCCGAAATGTGAGGATTCGAAAATAACGTCTAAAATCCTCTAAGACCTCTAGAAACGCCAGAAAATGCAAAAACAAAAAATTAAATGAAAAAATTTTAAATTGACGAAATCAAGATTATTTTGATGCAGAGTCGATATAAATGAAAATTATTGAATTAAACGGTATTCTGATTCAAAATCGAATGAGTTTTGACAGAGATAGCTAAGATCAAGGCCTGAAATGTGAGGATTCGAAAATAACGTCTAAAATCCTCTAAGACCTCTAGAAACGCCAGAAAATGCAAAAACAAAAAATAAATGAAAAAATTTTAAATTGACGAAATCAAGATTATTTTGATGCAGAGTCGATATAAATGAAAATTATTGAATTAAATGGTATTCCGATTCAAAATCGGTTGAGTTTCGACAGAGATAGGTAAGATCAAGGCCCGAAATGTGAGGATTCGAAAATAACGTCTAAAATCCTCTAAGACCTCTAGAAACGCCAGAAAATGCAAAAACAAAAAATAAATGAAAAAATTTTAAATTGACGAAATCAAGATTATTTTGATGCAGAGTCGATATAAATGAAAATTATTGAATTAAATGGTATTCCGATTCAAAATCGGTTGAGTTTTGACAGAGATAGCTAAGATCAAGGCCCGAAAAGTGAGGATTCGAAAATAACGTCTAAAATCCTCTAAGACCTCTAGAAACGCCAGAAAATGCAAAAACAAAAAATAAATGAAAAAATTTTAAATTGACGAAATCAAGATTATTTTGATGCAGAGTCGATATAAATGAAAATTATTGAATTAAATGGTATTCCGATTCAAAATCGGTTGAGTTTTGACAGAGATAGCTAAGATCAAGGCCCGAAATGTGAGGATTCGAAAATAACGTCTAAAATCGTCTAAGACCTCTAGAAACGCCAGAAAATGCAAAAACAAAAAATAAATGAAAAAATTTTAAATTGACGAAATCAAGATTATTTTGATGCAGAGTCGATATAAATGAAAATTATTGAATTAAATGGTATTCCGATTCAAAATCGGTTGAGTTTTGACAGAGATAGCTAAGATCAAGGCCCGAAATGTGAGGATTCGAAAATAACGTCTAAAATCCTCTAAGACCTCTAGAAACGCCAGAAAATGCAAAAACAAAAAATAAATGAAAAAATTTTAAATTGACGAAATCAAGATTATTTTGATGCAGAGTCGATATAAATGAAAATTATTGAATTAAATGGTATTCCGATTCAAAATCGGTTGAGTTTTGACAGAGATAGCTAAGATCAAGGCCCGAAATGTGAGGATTCGAAAATAACGTCTAAAACCCTCTAAGACCTCTAGAAACGCCAGAAAATGCAAAAACAAAAAATAAATAAAAAAATTTTAAATTGACGAAATCAAGATTATTTTGATGCAGAGTCGATATAAATGAAAATTATTGAATTAAATGGTATTCCGATTCAAAATCGGTTGAGTTTTGACAGAGATAGCTAAGATCAAGGCCCGAAATGTGAGGATTCGAAAATAACGTCTAAAATCCTCTAAGACCTCTAGAAACGCCAGAAAATGCAAAAACAAAAAATAAATGAAAAAATTTTAAATTGACGAAATCAAGATTATTTTGATGCAGAGTCGATATAAATGAAAATTATTGAATTAAATGGTATTCTGATTCAAAATCGGTTGAGTTTTGACAGAGATAGCTAAGATCAAGGCCCGAAATGTGAGGATTCGAAAATAACGTCTAAAATCCTCTAAGACCTCTAGAAACGCCAGAAAATGCAAAAACAAAAAATAAATGAAAAAATTTTAAATTGACGAAATCAAGATTATTTTGATGCAGAGTCGATATAAATGAAAATTATTGAATTAAATGGTATTCCGATTCAAAATCGGTTGAGTTTTGACAGAGATAGCTAAGATCAAGGCCCGAAATGTGAGGATTCGAAAATAACGTCTAAAATCCTCTAAGACCTCTAGAAACGCCAGAAAATGCAAAAACAAAAAATAAATGAAAAAATTTTAAATTGACGAAATCAAGATTATTTTGATGCAGAGTCGATATAAATGAAAATTATTGAATTAAATGGTATTCCGATTCAAAATCGGTTGAGTTTTGACAGAGATAGCTAAGATCAAGGCCTGAAATGTGAGGATTCGAAAATAACGTCTAAAATCGTCTAAGACCTCTAGAAACGCCAGAAAATGCAAAAACAAAAAATAAATGAAAAAATTTTAAATTGACGAAATCAAGATTATTTTGATGCAGAGTCGATATAAATAAAAATTATTGAATTAAATGGTATTCCGATTCAAAATCGGTTGAGTTTTGACAGAGATAGCTAAGATCAAGGCCCGAAATGTGAGGATTCGAAAATAACGTCTAAAATCGTCTAAGACCTCTAGAAACGCCAGAAAATGCAAAAACAAAAAATAAATGAAAAAATTTTAAATTGACGAAATCAAGATTATTTTGATGCAGAGTCGATATAAATGAAAATTATTGAATTAAATGGTGTTCCGATTCAAAATCGGTTGAGTTTTGACAGAGATAGCTAAGATCAAGGCCCGAAATGTGAGGATTCGAAAATAACGTCTAAAATCGTCTAAGACCTCTAGAAACGCCAGAAAATGCAAAACAAAAAATAAATGAATAAATTTTAAATTGACGAAATCAAGATTATTTTGATGTAGAGTCGATATTAATGAAAATTTTTGAATTAAATATTATTCCGATTCAAAATCGGTTGAGTTTTGACAGAGATAGCTAAGATCAAGGCCCGAAATGTGAGGATTCGAAAATAACGTCTAAAATCCTCTAAGACCTCTAGAAACGCCAGAAAATGCAAAAACAAAAAATAAATGAAAAAATTTTAAATTGACGAAATCAAGATTATTTTGATGCAGAGTCGATATAAATGAAAATTATTGAATTAAATGGTATTCCGATTCAAAATCGGTTGAGTTTTGACAGAGATAGCTAAGATCAAGGCCCGAAATGTGAGGATTCGAAAATAACGTCTAAAATCGTCTAAGACCTCTAGAAACGCCAGAAAATGCAAAAACAAAAAATAAATGAAAAAATTTTAAATTGACGAAATCAAGATTATTTTGATGCAGAGTCGATATAAATGAAAATTATTGAATTAAATGGTATTCCGATTCAAAATCGGTTGAGTTTTGACAGAGATAGCCAAGATCAAGGCCCGAAATGTGAGGATTCGAAAATAACGTCTAAAATCCTCTAAGACCTCTAGAAACGCCAGAAAATGCAAAAACAAAAAATAAATGAAAAAATTTTAAATTGACGAAATCAAGATTATTTTGATGCAGAGTCGATATAAATGAAAATTATTGAATTAAATGGTATTCCGATTCAAAATCGGTTGAGTTTTGACAGAGATAGCCAAGATCAAGGCCCGAAATGTGAGGATTCGAAAATAAGGTCTAAAATCCTCTAAGACCTCTAGAAACGCCAGAAAATGCAAAAACAAAAAATAAATGAATAAATTTTAAATTGACGAAATCAAGATTATTTTGATGCAGAGTCGATATAAATGAAAATTATTGAATTAAATGGTATTCCGATTCAAAATCGGTTGAGTTTTGACAGAGATAGCCAAAATCAAGGCCCGAAATGTGAGGATTCGAAAATAACGTCTAAAATCCTCTAAGACCTCTAGAAACGCCAGAAAATGCAAAAACAAAAAATAAATGAAAAAATTTTAAATTGACGAAATCAAGATTATTTTGATGCAGAGTCGATATAAATGAAAATTATTGAATTAAATGGTATTCTGATTCAAAATCGGTTGAGTTTTGACAGAGATAGCTAAGATCAAGGCCTGAAATGTGAGGATTCGAAAATAACGTCTAAAATCGTCTAAGACCTCTAGAAACGCCAGAAAATGCAAAAACAAAAAATAAATGAAAAAATTTTAAATTGACGAAATCAAGATTATTTTGATGCAGAGTCGATATAAATGAAAATTATTGAATTAAATGGTATTCCGATTCAAAATCGGTTGAGTTTTGACAGAGATAGCTAAGATCAAGGCCCGAAATGTGAGGATTCGAAAATAACGTCTAAAATCCTCTAAGACCTCTAGAAACGCCAGAAAATGCAAAAACAAAAAATAAATGAAAAAATTTTAAATTGACGAAATCAAGATTATTTTGATGCAGAGTCGATATAAATGAAAATTATTGAATTAAATGGTATTCCGATTCAAAATCGGTTGAGTTTTGACAGAGATAGCTAAGATCAAGGCCCGAAATGTGAGGATTCGAAAATAACGTCTAAAATCCTCTAAGACCTCTAGAAACGCCAGAAAATGCAAAAACAAAAAATAAATGAAAAAATTTTAAATTGACGAAATCAAGATTATTTTGATGCAGAGTCGATATAAATGAAAATTATTGAATTAAATGGTATTCCGATTCAAAATCGGTTGAGTTTTGACAGAGATAGCTAAGATCAAGGCCCGAAATGTGAGGATTCGAAAATAACGTCTAAAATCCTCTAAGACCTCTAGAAACGCCAGAAAATGCAAAAACAAAAAATAAATGAAAAAATTTTAAATTGACGAAATCAAGATTATTTTGATGCAGAGTCGATATAAATGAAAATTATTGAATTAAATGGTATTCCGATTCAAAATCGGTTGAGTTTTGACAGAGATAGCTAAGATCAAGGCCCGAAATGTGAGGATTCGAAAATAACGTCTAAAATCCTCTAAGACCTCTAGAAACGCCAGAAAATGCAAAAACAAAAAATAAATGAAAAAATTTTAAATTGACGAAATCAAGATTATTTTGATGCAGAGTCGATATAAATGAAAATTATTGAATTAAATGGTATTCCGATTCAAAATCGGTTGAGTTTTGACAGAGATAGCTAAGATCAAGGCCCGAAATGTGAGGATTCGAAAATAACGTCTAAAATCCTCTAAGACCTCTAGAAACGCCAGAAAATGCAAAAACAAAAAATAAATGAAAAAATTTTAAATTGACGAAATCAAGATTATTTTGATGCAGAGTCGATATAAATGAAAATTATTGAATTAAATGGTATTCCGATTCAAAATCGGTTGAGTTTTGACAGAGATAGCTAAGATCAAGGCCCGAAATGTGAGGATTCGAAAATAACGTCTATAATCCTCTAAGACCTCTAGAAACGCCAGAAAATGCAAAAACAAAAAATAAATGAAAAAATTTTAAATTGACGAAATCAAGATTATTTTGATGCAGAGTCGATATAAATGAAAAATCGGTTGAGTTTTGACAGAGATAGCCAAGATCAAGGCCCGAAATGTGAGGATTCGAAAATAACGTCTAAAATCCTCTAAGACCTCTAGAAACGCCAAAAAATGCAAAAACAAAAAATAAATGAAAAAATTTTAAATTGTCGAAATCAAGATTATTTTGATGCAGAGTCGATATAAATGAAAATTATTGAATTAAATGGTATTCCGATTCAAAATCGGTTGAGTTTTGACAGAGATAGCCAAGATCAAGGCCCGAAATGTGAGGATTCGAAAATAACGTCTAAAATCCTCTAAGACCTCTAGAAACGCCAGAAAATGCAAAAAAAAAAAAATAAATGAAAAAATTTTAAATTGACGAAATCAAGATTATTTTGATGCAGAGTCGATATAAATGAAAATTATTGAATTAAATGGTATTCTGATTCAAAATCGGTTGAGTTTTGACAGAGATAGCTAAGATCAAGGCCTGAAATGTGAGGATTCGAAAATAACGTCTAAAATCCTCTAAGACCTCTAGAAACGCCAGAAAATGCAAAAACAAAAAATAAATGAAAAAATTTTAAATTGGCGAAATCAAGATTATTTTGATGCAGAGTCGATACAAATGAAAATTATTGAATTAAATGGTATTCCGATTCAAAATCAGTTGAGTTTTGACAGAGATAGCTAAGATCAAGGCCCGAAATGTGAGGATTCGAAAATAACGTCTAAAACCCTCTAAGACCTCTAGAAACGCCAGAAAATGCAAAAACAAAAAATAAATAAAAAAATTTTAAATTGACGAAATCAAGATTATTTTGATGCAGAGTCGATATAAATGAAAATTATTGAATTAAATGGTATTCTGATTCAAAATCGGTTGAGTTTTGACAGAGATAGCTAAGATCAAGGCCCGAAATGTGAGGATTCGAAAATAACGTCTAAAACCCTTTAAGACCTCTAGAAACGCCAGAAAATGCAAAAACAAAAAATAAATAAAAAAATTTTAAATTGACGAAATCAAGATTATTTTGATGCAGAGTCGATATAAATGAAAATTATTGAATTAAATGGTATTCTGATTCAAAATCGGTTAAGTTTTGACAGAGATAGCTAAGATCAAGGCCTGAAATGTGAGGATTCGAAAAAAACGTCTAAAATCCTCTAAGACCTCTAGAAACGCCAGAAAATGGAAAAACAAAAAATAAATGAAAAAATTTTAAATTGACGAAATCAAGATTATTTTGATGCAGAGTCGATATAAATGAAAATTATTGAATTAAATGGTATTCCGATTCAAAATCGGTTGAGTTTTGACAGAGATAGCTAAGATCAAGGCCCGAAATGTGAGGATTCGAAAATAACGTCTAAAACCCTCTAAGACCTCTAGAAACGCCAGAAAATGCAAAAACAAAAAATAAATGAAAAAATTTTAAATTGACGAAATCAAGATTATTTTGATGCAGAGTCGATATAAATGAAAATTATTGAATTAAATGGTATTCCGATTCAAAATCGGTTGAGTTTTGACAGAGATAGCTAAGATCAAGGCCCGAAATGTGAGGATTCGAAAATAACGTCTAAAATCGTCTAAGACCTCTAGAAACGCCAGAAAATGCAAAAACAAAAAATAAATGAAAAAATTTTAAATTGACGAAATCAAGATTATTTTGATGCAGAGTCGATATAAATGAAAATTATTGAATTAAATGGTATTCTGATTCAAAATCGGTTGAGTTTTGACAGAGATAGCTAAGATCAAGGCCCGAAATGTGAGGATTCGAAAATAACGTCTAAAATCGTCTAAGACCTCTAGAAACGCCAGAAAATGCAAAAACAAAAAATAAATGAAAAAATTTTAAATTGACGAAATCAAGATTATTTTGATGCAGAGTCGATATAAATGAAAATTATTGAATTAAATGGTATTCCGATTCAAAATCGGTTGAGTTTTGACAGAGATAGCTAAGATCAAGGCCCGAAATGTGAGGATTCGAAAATAACGTCTAAAACCCTTTAAGACCTCTAGAAACGCCAGAAAATGCAAAAACAAAAAATAAATGAAAAAATTTTAAATTGACGAAATCAAGATTATTTTGATGCAGAGTCGATATAAATGAAAATTATTGAATTAAATGGTATTCCGATTCAAAATCGGTTGAGTTTTGACAGAGATAGCTAAGATCAAGGCCCGAAATGTGAGGATTCGAAAATAACGTCTAAAATCCTCTAAGACCTCTAGAAACGCCAGAAAATGCAAAAACAAAAAATAAATGAAAAAATTTTAAATTGACGAAATCAAGATTATTTTGATGCAGAGTCGATATAAATGAAAATTATTGAATTAAATGGTATTCTGATTCAAAATCGGTTGAGTTTTGACAGAGATAGCTAAGATCAAGGCCTGAAATGTGAGGATTCGAAAATAACGTCTAAAATCCTCTAAGACCTCTAGAAACGCCAGAAAATGCAAAAACAAAAAATAAATGAAAAAATTTTAAATTGACGAAATCAAGATTATTTTGATGCAGAGTCGATATAAATGAAAATTATTGAATTAAATGGTATTCCGATTCAAAATCGGTTGAGTTTCGACAGAGATAGCTAAGATCAAGGTCCGAAATGTGAGGATTCGAAAATAACGTCTAAAATCCTCTAAGACCTCTAGAAACGCCAGAAAATGCAAAAACAAAAAATAAATGAAAAAATTTTAAATTGACGAAATCAAGATTATTTTGATGCAGAGTCGATATAAATGAAAATTATTGAATTAAATGGTATTCCGATTCAAAATCGGTTGAGTTTTGACAGAGATAGCTAAGATGTGAGGATTCGAAAATAACGTCTAAAACCCTCTAAGACCTCTAGAAACGCCAGAAAATGCAAAAACAAAAAATAAATAAAAAAATTTTAAATTGACGAAATCAAGATTATTTTGATGCAGAGTCGATATAAATGAAAATTATTGAATTAAATGGTATTCCGATTCAAAATCGGTTGAGTTTTGACAGAGATAGCTAAGATCAAGGCCCGAAATGTGAGGATTCGAAAATAACGTCTAAAACCCTCTAAGACCTCTAGAAACGCCAGAAAATGCAAAAACAAAAAATAAATGAAAAAATTTTAAATTGACGAAATCAAGATTATTTTGATGCAGAGTCGATATAAATGAAAATTATTGAATTAAATGGTATTCCGATTCAAAATCGGTTGAGTTTTGACAGAGATAGCTAAGATCAAGGCCCGAAATGTGAGGATTCGAAAATAACGTCTAAAACCCTCTAAGACCTCTAGAAACGCCAGAAAATGCAAAAACAAAAAATAAATGAAAAAATTTTAAATTGACGAAATCAAGATTATTTTGATGCAGAGTCGATATAAATGAAAATTATTGAATTAAATGGTATTCCGATTCAAAATCGGTTGAGTTTTGACAGAGATAGCTAAGATCAAGGCCCGAAATGTGAGGATTCGAAAATAACGTCTAAAATCCTCTAAGACCTCTAGAAACGCCAGAAAATGCAAAAACAAAAAATAAATGAAAAAATTTTAAATTGACGAAATCAAGATTATTTTGATGCAGAGTCGATATAAATGAAAATTATTGAATTAAATGGTATTCCGTTAATTTCGAAAATTTAAAAATGCAAAACAAAATAATGAAAATTTTAAATTGACGAAATCGATTATTTTGATGCAAGTCGTATAAATGAAATTTTGATTCGATTCAAAATCGGTTGAGTTTTGACAGAGATAGCTAAGATCAAGGCAAGGCCGAAATGTGAGGATTCGAAAATAACGTCTAAAACCCTCTAAGACCTCTAGAAACGCCAGAAAATGCAAAAACAAAAAATAAATGAAAAACATTTTAAATTGACGAAATCAAGATTATTTTGATGCAGAGTCGATATAAATGAAAATTATTGAATTAAATGGTATTCCGATTCAAAATCGGTTGAGTTTTGACAGAGATAGCTAAGATCAAGGCCCGAAATGTGAGGATTCGAAAATAACGTCTAAAATCCTCTAAGACCTCTAGAAACGCCAGAAAATGCAAAAACAAAAAATAAATGAAAAAATTTTAAATTGACGAAATCAAGATTATTTTGATGCAGAGTCGATATAAATGAAAATTATTGAATTAAATGGTATTCCGATTCAAAATCGGTTGAGTTTTGACAGAGATAGCTAAGATCAAGGCCCGAAATGTGAGGATTCGAAAATAACGTCTAAAATCCTCTAAGACCTCTAGAAACGCCAGAAAATGCAAAAACAAAAAATAAATGAAAAAATTTTAAATTGACGAAATCAAGATTATTTTGATGCAGAGTCGATATAAATGAAAATTATTGAATTAAATGGTATTCCGATTCAAAATCGGTTGAGTTTTGACAGAGATAGCTAAGATCAAGGCCCGAAATGTGAGGATTCGAAAATAACGTCTAAAATCCTCTAAGACCTCTAGAAACGCCAGAAAATGCAAAAACAAAAAATAAATGAAAAAAATTTTAAATTGACGAAATCAAGATTATTTTGATGCAGAGTCGATATAAATGAAAATTATTGAATTAAATGGTATTCCGATTCAAAATCGGTTGAGTTTTGACAGAGATAGCTAAGATCAAGGCCCGAAATGGTTGAGGATTCGAAAATAACGTCTAAAATCCCTCTAAGACCTCTAGAAACGCCAGAAAATGCAAAAACAAAAAATAAATGAAAAAATTTTAAATTGACGAAATCAAGATTATTTTGATGCAGAGTCGATATAAATGAAAATTATTGAATTAAATGGTATTCCGATTCAAAATCGGTTGAGTTTTGACAGAGATAGCTAAGATCAAGGCCCGAAATGTGAGGATTCGAAAATAACGTCTAAAATCCTCTAAGACCTCTAGAAACGCCAGAAAATGCAAAAACAAAAAATAAATGAAAAAATTTTAAATTGACGAAATCAAGATTATTTTGATGCAGAGTCGATATAAATGAAAATTATTGAATTAAATGGTATTCCGATTCAAAATCGGTTGAGTTTTGACAGAGATAGCTAAGATCAAGGCCCGAAATGTGAGGGATTCGAAAATAACGTCTAAAATCCTCTAAGACCTCTAGAAACGCCAGAAAAAACACCCAAAAAGCAAAAAAATAAATGAAAAAATTTTAAATTGACGAAATCAAGATTATTTTGATGCAGAGTCGATATAAATGAAAATTATTGAATTAAATGGTATTCCGATTCAAAATCGGTTGAGTTTTGACAGAGATAGCTAAGATCAAGGCCCGAAATGTGAGGATTCGAAAATAACGTCTAAAATCCTCTAAGACCTCTAGAAACGCCAGAAAATGCAAAAACAAAAAATAAATGAAAAAATTTTAAATTGACGAAATCAAGATTATTTTGATGCAGAGTCGATATAAATGAAAATTATTGAATTAAATGGTATTCCGATTCAAAATCGGTTGAGTTTTGACAGAGATAGCTAAGATCAAGGCCCGAAATGTGAGGATTCGAAAATAACGTCTAAAATCCTCTAAGACCTCTAGAAACGCCAGAAAATGCAAAAACAAAAAATAAATGAAAAAATTTTAAATTGACGAAATCAAGATTATTTTGATGCAGAGTCGATATAAATGAAAATTATTGAATTAAATGGTATTCCGATTCAAAATCGGTTGAGTTTTGACAGAGATAGCTAAGATCAAGGCCCGAAATGTGAGGATTCGAAAATAACGTCTAAAATCCTCTAAGACCTCTAGAAACGCCAGAAAATGCAAAAACAAAAAATAAATGAAAAAATTTTAAATTGACGAAATCAAGATTATTTTGATGCAGAGTCGATATAAATGAAAATTATTGAATTAAATGGTATTCCGATTCAAAATCGGTTGAGTTTTGACAGAGATAGCTAAGATCAAGGCCCGAAATGTGAGGATTCGAAAATAACGTCTAAAATCCTCTAAGACCTCTAGAAACGCCAGAAAATGCAAAAACAAAAAATAAATGAAAAAATTTTAAATTGACGAAATCAAGATTATTTTGATGCAGAGTCGATATAAATGAAAATTATTGAATTAAATGGTATTCCGATTCAAAATCGGTTGAGTTTTGACAGAGATAGCTAAGATCAAGGCCCGAAATGTGAGGATTCGAAAATAACGTCTAAAATCCTCTAAGACCTCTAGAAACGCCAGAAAATGCAAAAACAAAAAATAAATGAAAAAATTTTAAATTGACGAAATCAAGATTATTTTGATGCAGAGTCGATATAAATGAAAATTATTGAATTAAATGGTATTCCGATTCAAAATCGGTTGAGTTTTGACAGAGATAGCTAAGATCAAGGCCCGAAATGTGAGGATTCGAAAATAACGTCTAAAATCCTCTAAGACCTCTAGAAACGCCAGAAAATGCAAAAAACAAAAAATAAATGAAAAAATTTTAAATTGACGAAATCAAGATTATTTTGATGCAGAGTCGATATAAATGAAAATTATTGAATTAAATGGTATTCCGATTCAAAATCGGTTGAGTTTTGACAGAGATAGCTAAGATCAAGGCCCGAAATGTGAGGATTCGAAAATAACGTCTAAAATCCTCTAAGACCTCTAGAAACGCCAGAAAATGCAAAAACAAAAAATAAATGAAAAAATTTTAAATTGACGAAATCAAGATTATTTTGATGCAGAGTCGATATAAATGAAAATTATTGAATTAAATGGTATTCCGATTCAAAATCGGTTGAGTTTTGACAGAGATAGCTAAGATCAAGGCCCGAAATGTGAGGATTCGAAAATAACGTCTAAAATCCTCTAAGACCTCTAGAAACGCCAGAAAATGCAAAAACAAAAAATAAATGAAAAAATTTTAAATTGACGAAATCAAGATTATTTTGATGCAGAGTCGATATAAATGAAAATTATTGAATTAAATGGTATTCCGATTCAAAATCGGTTGAGTTTTGACAGAGATAGCTAAGATCAAGGCCCGAAATGTGAGGATTCGAAAATAACGTCTAAAATCCTCTAAGACCTCTAGAAACGCCAGAAAATGCAAAAACAAAAAATAAATGAAAAAAATTTTAAATTGACGAAATCAAGATTATTTTGATGCAGAGTCGATATAAATGAAAATTATTGAATTAAATGGTATTCCGATTCAAAATCGGTTGAGTTTTGACAGAGATAGCTAAGATCAAGGCCCGAAATGTGAGGATTCGAAAATAACGTCTAAAATCCTCTAAGACCTCTAGAAACGCCAGAAAATGCAAAAACAAAAAATAAATGAAAAAATTTTAAATTGACGAAATCAAGATTATTTTGATGCAGAGTCGATATAAATGAAAATTATTGAATTAAATGGTATTCCGATTCAAAATCGGTTGAGTTTTGACAGAGATAGCTAAGATCAAGGCCCGAAATGTGAGGATTCGAAAATAACGTCTAAAATCCTCTAAGACCTCTAGAAACGCCAGAAAATGCAAAAACAAAAAATAAATGAAAAAATTTTAAATTGACGAAATCAAGATTATTTTGATGCAGAGTCGATATAAATGAAAATTATTGAATTAAATGGTATTCCGATTCAAAATCGGTTGAGTTTTGACAGAGATAGCTAAGATCAAGGCCCGAAATGTGAGGATTCGAAAATAACGTCTAAAATCCTCTAAGACCTCTAGAAACGCCAGAAAATGCAAAAACAAAAAATAAATGAAAAAATTTTAAATTGACGAAATCAAGATTATTTTGATGCAGAGTCGATATAAATGAAAATTATTGAATTAAATGGTATTCCGATTCAAAATCGGTTGAGTTTTGACAGAGATAGCTAAGATCAAGGCCCGAAATGTGAGGATTCGAAAATAACGTCTAAAATCCTCTAAGACCTCTAGAAACGCCAGAAAATGCAAAAACAAAAAATAAATGAAAAAATTTTAAATTGACGAAATCAAGATTATTTTGATGCAGAGTCGATATAAATGAAAATTATTGAATTAAATGGTATTCCGATTCAAAATCGGTTGAGTTTTGACAGAGATAGCTAAGATCAAGGCCCGAAATGTGAGGATTCGAAAATAACGTCTAAAATCCTCTAAGACCTCTAGAAACGCCAGAAAATGCAAAAACAAAAAATAAATGAAAAAAATTTTAAATTGACGAAATCAAGATTATTTTGATGCAGAGTCGATATAAATGAAAATTATTGAATTAAATGGTATTCCGATTCAAAATCGGTTGAGTTTTGACAGAGATAGCTAAGATCAAGGCCCGAAATGTGAGGATTCGAAAATAACGTCTAAAATCCTCTAAGACCTCTAGAAACGCCAGAAAATGCAAAAACAAAAAATAAATGAAAAAATTTTAAATTGACGAAATCAAGATTATTTTGATGCAGAGTCGATATAAATGAAAATTATTGAATTAAATGGTATTCCGATTCAAAATCGGTTGAGTTTTGACAGAGATAGCTAAGATCAAGGGCCCGAAATGTGAGGATTCGAAAATAACGTCTAAAATCCTCTAAGACCTCTAGAAACGCCAGAAAATGCAAAAACAAAAAATAAATGAAAAAAATTTTGAATTGACGAAATCAAGATTATTTTGATGCAGAGTCGATATAAATGAAAATTATTGAATTAAATGGTATTCTGATTCAAAATCGGTTGAGTTTTGACAGAGATAGCTAAGATCAAGGCCCGAAATGTGAGGATTCGAAAATAACGTCTAAAATCCTCTAAGACCTCTAGAAACGCCAGAAAATGCAAAAACAAAAAAATAAATGAAAAAATTTTAAATTGACGAAATCAAGATTATTTTGATGCAGAGTCGATATAAATGAAAATTATTGAATTAAATGGTATTCTGATTCAAAATCGGTTGAGTTTTGACAGAGATAGCTAAGATCAAGGCCCGAAATGTGAGGATTCGAAAATAACGTCTAAAATCCTCTAAGACCTCTAGAAACGCCAGAAAATGCAAAAACAAAAAATAAATGAAAAAATTTTAAATTGACGAAATCAAGATTATTTTGATGCAGAGTCGATATAAATGAAAATTATTGAATTAAATGGTATTCCGATTCAAAATCGGTTGAGTTTTGACAGAGATAGCTAAGATCAAGGCCCGAAATGTGAGGATTCGAAAATAACGTCTAAAATCCTCTAAGACCTCTAGAAACGCCAGAAAATGCAAAAACAAAAAATAAATGAAAAAAATTTAAATTGACGAAATCAAGATTATTTTGATGCAGAGTCGATATAAATGAAAATTATTGAATTAAATGGTATTCCGATTCAAAATCGGTTGAGTTTTGACAGAGATAGCTAAGATCAAGGCCCGAAATGTGAGGATTCGAAAATAACGTCTAAAATCCTCTAAGACCTCTAGAAACGCCAGAAAATGCAAAAACCAAAAAATAAATGAAAAAATTTTAAATTGACGAAATCAAGATTATTTTGATGCAGAGTCGATATAAATGAAAATTATTGAATTAAATGGTATTCCGATTCAAAATCGGTTGAGTTTTGACAGAGATAGCTAAGATCAAGGCCCGAAATGTGAGGATTCGAAAATAACGTCTAAAATCCTCTAAGACCTCTAGAAACGCCAGAAAATGCAAAAACAAAAAATAAATGAAAAAATTTTAAATTGACGAAATCAAGATTATTTTGATGCAGAGTCGATATAAATGAAAATTATTGAATTAAATGGTATTCCGATTCAAAATCGGTTGAGTTTTGACAGAGATAGCTAAGATCAAGGCCCGAAATGTGAGGATTCGAAAATAACGTCTAAAATCCTCTAAGACCTCTAGAAACGCCAGAAAATGCAAAAACAAAAAATAAATGAAAAAATTTTAAATTGACGAAATCAAGATTATTTTGATGCAGAGTCGATATAAATGAAAATTATTGAATTAAATGGTATTCCGATTCAAAATCGGTTGAGTTTTTGACAGAGATAGCTAAGATCAAGGCCCGAAATGTGAGGATTCGAAAATAACGTCTAAAATCCTCTAAGACCTCTAGAAACGCCAGAAAATGCAAAAAACAAAAAAATGAAATGAAAAAAATTTTAAATTGACGAAATCAAGATTATTTTTGATGCAGAGTCGATATAAATGAAAATTATTGAATTAAATGGTATTCCGATTCAAAATCGGTTGAGTTTTGACAGAGATAGCTAAGATCAGGGCCTGAAATGTGAGGATTCGAAAATAACGTCTAAAATCCTCTAAGACCTCTAGAAACGCCTGAAAATGCAAAAACAAAAAATAAATGAAAAAATTTTAAATTGACGAAATCAAGATTATTTTGATGCAGAGTCGATATAAATGAAAATTATTGAATTAAATGGTATTCCGATTCAAAATCGGTTGAGTTTTGACAGAGATAGCTAAGATCAAGGCCCGAAATGTGAGGATTCGAAAATCGTCTAACCTCTAAGCCTCTAGAACGCCAGAATGCAAAACAAAAAAATAAATGAAAAAAATTTTAAATTGCGAAATCAGATTATTTTGATGCGGTCGATATAAATGAAAATTATTGATTAAATGGTATTTTGATTAACGTCTAAAATCCCTCTAAGACCTCTAGAAACGCCAGAAAATGCAAAAACAAAAAATAAATGAAAAAATTTTAAATTGACGAAATCAAGATTATTTTGATGCAGAGTCGATATAAATGAAAATTATTGAATTAAATGGTATTCCGATTCAAAATCGGTTGAGTTTTTGACAGAGATAGCTAAGATCAAGGCCCGAAATGTGAGGATTCGAAAATAACGTCTAAAATCCTCTAAGACCTCTAGAAACGCCAGAAAATGCAAAAACAAAAAATAAATGAAAAAATTTAAATTGACGAAATCAAGATTATTTTGATGCAGAGTCGATATAAATGAAAATTATTGAATTAAATGGTATTCCGATTCAAAATCGGTTGAGTTTTGACAGAGATAGCTAAGATCAAGGGGGCCTGAAATGTGAGGATTCGAAAATAACGTCTAAGACCCTCTAAGACCTCTAGAAACGCCAGAAAATGCAAAAACAAAAAATAAATGAAAAAATTTTAAATTGACGAAATCAAGATTATTTTGATGCAGAGTCGATATAAATGAAAATTATTGAATTAAATGGTATTCCGATTCAAAATCGGTTGAGTTTTGACAGAGATAGCTAAGATCAAGGCCCGAAATGTGAGGATTCGAAAATAACGTCTAAAATCCTCTAAGACCTCTAGAAACGCCAGAAAATGCAAAAACAAAAAATAAATGAAAAAATTTTAAATTGACGAAATCAAGATTATTTTGATGCAGAGTCGATATAAATGAAAATTATTGAATTAAATGGTATTCCGATTCAAAATCGGTTGAGTTTCGACAGAGATAGCTAAGATCAAGGCCCGAAATGTGAGGATTCGAAAATAACGTCTAAAATCCTCTAAGACCTCAAGAAACGCCAGAAAATGCAAAAACAAAAATTAATGAAAAAATTTTAAATTGACGAAATCAAGATTATTTTGATGCAGAGTCGATATAAATGAAAATTATTGAATTAAATGGTATTCCGATTCAAAATCGGTTGAGTTTTGACAGGAGATAGCTAAGATCAAGGCCCGAAATGTGAGGATTCGAAAATAACGTCTAAAATCCTCTAAGACCTCTAGAAACGCCAGAAAATGCAAAAACAAAAAATAAATGAAAAAATTTTAAATTGACGAAATCAAGATTATTTTGATGCAGAGTCGATATAAATGAAAATTATTGAATTAAATGGTATTCCGATTCAAAATCGGTTGAGTTTTGACAGAGATAGCTAAGATCAAGGCCCGAAATGAGGATTCGAAAATAACGTCTAAAATCCTCTAAGACCCTCTAGAAACGCCAGAAAATGCAAAAACAAAAAATAAATGAAAAAATTTTTAAATTGACGAAATCAAGATTATTTTGATGCAGAGTCGATATAAATGAAAATTATTGAATTAAATGGTATTCCGATTCAAAATCGGTTGAGTTTTGACAGAGATAGCTAAGATCAAGGCCCGAAATGTGAGGATTCGAAAATAACGTCTAAAATCCTCTAAGACCTCTAGAAACGCCAGAAAATGCAAAAACAAAAAATAAATGAAAAAATTTTAAATTGACGAAATCAAGATTATTTTGATGCAGAGTCGATATAAATGAAAATTATTGAATTGAATGGTATTCTGATTCAAAATCGGTTGAGTTTTGACAGAGATAGCTAAGATCAAGGCCTGAAATGTGAGGATTCGAAAATAACGTCTAAAATCCTCTAAGACCTCTAGAAACGCCAGAAAATGCAAAAACAAAAAATAAATGGAAAAAATTTTAAATTGACGAAATCAAGATTATTTTGATGCAGAGTCGATATAAATGAAAATTATTGAATTAAATGGTATTTTGATTCAAAATCGGTTGAGTTTTGACAGAGATAGCCTAAGATCAAGGCCCGAAAATGTGGGGATTCGCGAATAACGTCTAAAAATCCTCTAAGACCTCTAGAAAACGCCAAGAAAATGCAAAAACAAAAAATAAATGAAAAA
>JAEIGM010000464.1:0-26058 GCA_018903735.1 Drosophila cardini
CTCTAGAAAACGCCAGAAAATGCAAAAACAAAAAATAAATGAAAAAAATTTAAATTGACGAAATCAAGATTATTTTGATGCAGAGTCGATATAAGTGAAAATTATTGAATTAAATGGTATTCCGATTCAAAATCGGTTGAGTTTTGACAGAGATAGCTAAGATCAAGGCCTGAAATGTGAGGATTCCAAAATAACGTCTAAAATCCTCTAAGACCTCTAGAAACGCCAGAAAATGCAAAAACAAAAAATAAATGAAAAAATTTTAAATTTACGAAATCTAGATTATTTTGATGCAGAGTCGATATAAATGAAATTATTGAATTAAATGGTATTCCGATTCAAAATCGGTTGAGTTTTGACAGAGATAGCTAAGATCAAGGCCCGAAATGTGAGGATTCGAAAATAACGTCTAAAATCCTCTAAGACCTCTAGAAACGCCAGAAAATGCAAAAACAAAAAATAAATGAAAAAATTTTAAATTGACGAAATCAAGATTATTTTGATGCAGAGTCGATATAAATGAAAATTATTGAATTAAATGGTATTCCGATTCAAAATCGGTTGAGTTTTGACAGAGATAGCTAAGATCAAGGCCCGAAATGTGAGGATTCGAAAATAACGTCTAAAATCCTCTAAGACCTCTAGAAACGCCAGAAAATGCAAAAACAAAAAATAAATGAAAAAATTTTAAATTGACGAAATCAAGATTATTTTGATGCAGAGTCGATATTAATGAAAATTATTGAATTAAATGGTATTCCGATTCAAAATCGGTTGAGTTTTGACAGAGATAGCTAAGATCAAGGCCCGAAATGTGAGGATTCGAAAATAACGTCTAAAATCCTCTAAGACCTCTAGAAACGCCAGAAAATGCAAAAACAAAAAATAAATGAAAAAAATTTTAAATTGACGAAATCAAGATTATTTTGATGCAGAGTCGATATAAATGAAAATTATTGAATTAAATGGTATTCCGATTCAAAATCGGTTGAGTTTTGACAGAGATAGCTAAGATCAAGGCCCGAAATGTGAGGATTCGAAAATAACGTCTAAAATCCGTCTAAGACCTCTAGAAACGCCAGAAAATGCAAAAACAAAAAATAAATGAAAAAATTTTAAATTGACGAAATCAAGATTATTTTGATGCAGAGTCGATATAAATGAAAATTATTGAATTAAATGGTATTCCGATTCAAAATCGGTTGAGTTTTGACAGAGATAGCTAAGATCAAGGCCCGAAATGTGAGGATTCGAAAATAACGTCTAAAATCCTCTAAGACCTCTAGAAACGCCAGAAAATGCAAAAACAAAAAATAAATGAAAAAATTTTAAATTGACGAAATCAAGATTATTTTGATGCAGAGTCGATATAAATGAAAATTATTGAATTAAATGGTATTCCGATTCAAAATCGGTTGAGTTTTGACAGAGATAGCTAAGATCAAGGCCCGAAATGTGAGGATTCGAAAATAACGTCTAAAATCCTCTAAGACCTCTAGAAACGCCAGAAAATGCAAAAACAAAAAATAAATGAAAAAAATTTTAAATTGACGAAATCAAGATTATTTTGATGCAGAGTCGATATAAATGAAAATTATTGAATTAAATGGTATTCCGATTCAAAATCGGTTGAGTTTTGACAGAGATAGCTAAGATCAAGGCCCGAAATGTGAGGATTCGAAAATAACGTCTAAAATCCTCTAAGACCTCTAGAAACGCCAGAAAATGCAAAAACAAAAAATAAATGAAAAAATTTTAAATTGACGAAATCAAGATTATTTTGATGCAGAGTCGATATAAATGAAAATTATTGAATTAAATGGTATTCCGATTCAAAATCGGTTGAGTTTTGACAGAGATAGCTAAGATCAAGGCCCGAAATGTGAGGATTCGAAAATAACGTCTAAAATCCTCTAAGACCTCTAGAAACGCCAGAAAATGCAAAAACAAAAAATAAATGAAAAAATTTTAAATTGACGAAATCAAGATTATTTTGATGCAGAGTCGATATAAATGAAAATTATTGAATTAAATGGTATTCCGATTCAAAATCGGTTGAGTTTTGACAGAGATAGCTAAGATCAAGGCCCGAAATGTGAGGATTCGAAAATAACGTCTAAAATCCTCTAAGACCTCTAGAAACGCCAGAAAATGCAAAAACAAAAAATAAATGAAAAAATTTTAAATTGACGAAATCAAGATTATTTTGATGCAGAGTCGATATAAATGAAAATTATTGAATTAAATGGTATTCCGATTCAAAATCGGTTGAGTTTTGACAGAGATAGCTAAGATCAAGGCCCGAAATGTGAGGATTCGAAAATAACGTCTAAAATCCTCTAAGACCTCTAGAAACGCCAGAAAATGCAAAAACAAAAAATAAATGAAAAAATTTTAAATTGACGAAATCAAGATTATTTTGATGCAGAGTCGATATAAATGAAAATTATTGAATTAAATGGTATTCCGATTCAAAATCGGTTGAGTTTTGACAGAGATAGCTAAGATCAAGGCCCGAAATGTGAGGATTCGAAAATAACGTCTAAAATCCTCTAAGACCTCTAGAAACGCCAGAAAATGCAAAAACAAAAAATAAATGAAAAAATTTTAAATTGACGAAATCAAGATTATTTTGATGCAGAGTCGATATAAATGAAAATTATTGAATTAAATGGTATTCCGATTCAAAATCGGTTGAGTTTTGACAGAGATAGCTAAGATCAAGGCCCGAAATGTGAGGATTCGAAAATAACGTCTAAAATCCTCTAAGACCTCTAGAAACGCCAGAAAATGCAAAAACAAAAAATAAATGAAAAAATTTTAAATTGACGAAATCAAGATTATTTTGATGCAGAGTCGATATAAATGAAAATTATTGAATTAAATGGTATTCCGATTCAAAATCGGTTGAGTTTTGACAGAGATAGCTAAGATCAAGGCCCGAAATGTGAGGATTCGAAAATAACGTCTAAAATCCTCTAAGACCTCTAGAAACGCCAGAAAATGCAAAAACAAAAAATAAATGAAAAAATTTTAAATTGACGAAATCAAGATTATTTTGATGCAGAGTCGATATAAATGAAAATTATTGAATTAAATGGTATTCCGATTCAAAATCGGTTGAGTTTTGACAGAGATAGCTAAGATCAAGGCCCGAAATGTGAGGATTCGAAAATAACGTCTAAAATCCTCTAAGACCTCTAGAAACGCCAGAAAATGCAAAAACAAAAAATAAATGAAAAAATTTTAAATTGACGAAATCAAGATTATTTTGATGCAGAGTCGATATAAATGAAAATTATTGAATTAAATGGTATTCCGATTCAAAATCGGTTGAGTTTTGACAGAGATAGCTAAGATCAAGGCCCGAAATGTGAGGATTCGAAAATAACGTCTAAAATCCTCTAAGACCTCTAGAAACGCCAGAAAATGCAAAAACAAAAAATAAATGAAAAAATTTTAAATTGACGAAATCAAGATTATTTTGATGCAGAGTCGATATAAATGAAAATTATTGAATTAAATGGTATTCCGATTCAAAATCGGTTGAGTTTTGACAGAGATAGCTAAGATCAAGGCCCGAAATGTGAGGATTCGAAAATAACGTCTAAAATCCTCTAAGACCTCTAGAAACGCCAGAAAATGCAAAAACAAAAAATAAATGAAAAAATTTTAAATTGACGAAATCAAGATTATTTTGATGCAGAGTCGATATAAATGAAAATTATTGAATTAAATGGTATTCCGATTCAAAATCGGTTGAGTTTTGACAGAGATAGCTAAGATCAAGGCCCGAAATGTGAGGATTCGAAAATAACGTCTAAAATCCTCTAAGACCTCTAGAAACGCCAGAAAATGCAAAAACAAAAAATAAATAAAAAAATTTTAAATTGACGAAATCAAGATTATTTTGATGCAGAGTCGATATAAATGAAAATTATTGAATTAAATGGTATTCCGATTCAAAATCGGTTGAGTTTTGACAGAGATAGCTAAGATCAAGGCCCGAAATGTGAGGATTCGAAAATAACGTCTAAAATCCTCTAAGACCTCTAGAAACGCCAGAAAATGCAAAAACAAAAAATAAATGAAAAAATTTTAAATTGACGAAATCAAGATTATTTTGATGCAGAGTCGATATAAATGAAAATTATTGAATTAAATGGTATTCCGATTCAAAATCGGTTGAGTTTTGACAGAGATAGCTAAGATCAAGGCCCGAAATGTGAGGATTCGAAAATAACGTCTAAAATCCTCTAAGACCTCTAGAAACGCCAGAAAATGCAAAAACAAAAAATAAATGAAAAAATTTTAAATTGACGAAATCAAGATTATTTTGATGCAGAGTCGATATAAATGAAAATTATTGAATTAAATGGTATTCCGATTCAAAATCGGTTGAGTTTTGACAGAGATAGCTAAGATCAAGGCCCGAAATGTGAGGATTCGAAAATAACGTCTAAAATCCTCTAAGACCTCTAGAAACGCCAGAAAATGCAAAAACAAAAAATAAATGAAAAAATTTTAAATTGACGAAATCAAGATTATTTTGATGCAGAGTCGATATAAATGAAAATTATTGAATTAAATGGTATTCCGATTCAAAATCGGTTGAGTTTTGACAGAGATAGCTAAGATCAAGGCCCGAAATGTGAGGATTCGAAAATAACGTCTAAAATCCTCTAAGACCTCTAGAAACGCCAGAAAATGCAAAAACAAAAAATAAATGAAAAAATTTTAAATTGACGAAATCAAGATTATTTTGATGCAGAGTCGATATAAATGAAAATTATTGAATTAAATGGTATTCCGATTCAAAATCGGTTGAGTTTTGACAGAGATAGCTAAGATCAAGGCCCGAAATGTGAGGATTCGAAAATAACGTCTAAAATCCTCTAAGACCTCTAGAAACGCCAGAAAATGCAAAAACAAAAAATAAATGAAAAAATTTTAAATTGACGAAATCAAGATTATTTTGATGCAGAGTCGATATAAATGAAAATTATTGAATTAAATGGTATTCCGATTCAAAATCGGTTGAGTTTTGACAGAGATAGCTAAGATCAAGGCCCGAAATGTGAGGATTCGAAAATAACGTCTAAAATCCTCTAAGACCTCTAGAAACGCCAGAAAATGCAAAAACAAAAAATAAATGAAAAAATTTTAAATTGACGAAATCAAGATTATTTTGATGCAGAGTCGATATAAATGAAAATTATTGAATTAAATGGTATTCCGATTCAAAATCGGTTGAGTTTTGACAGAGATAGCTAAGATCAAGGCCTGAAATGTGAGGATTCGAAAATAACGTCTAAAATCCTCTAAGACCTCTAGAAACGCCAGAAAATGCAAAAACAAAAAATAAATGAAAAAAATTTTAAATTGACGAAATCAAGATTATTTTGATGCAGAGTCGATATAAATGAAAATTATTGAATTAAATGGTATTCCGATTCAAAATCGGTTGAGTTTTGACAGAGATAGCTAAGATCAAGGCCCGAAATGTGAGGATTCGAAAATAACGTCTAAAATCCTCTAAGACCTCTAGAAACGCCAGAAAATGCAAAAACAAAAAATAAATGAAAAAATTTTAAATTGACGAAATCAAGATTATTTTGATGCAGAGTCGATATAAATGAAAATTATTGAATTAAATGGTATTCCGATTCAAAATCGGTTGAGTTTTGACAGAGATAGCTAAGATCAAGGCCCGAAATGTGAGGATTCGAAAATAACGTCTAAAATCCTCTAAGACCTCTAGAAACGCCAGAAAATGCAAAAACAAAAAATAAATGAAAAAATTTTAAATTGACGAAATCAAGATTATTTTGATGCAGAGTCGATATAAATGAAAATTATTGAATTAAATGGTATTCCGATTCAAAATCGGTTGAGTTTTGACAGAGATAGCTAAGATCAAGGCCCGAAATGTGAGGATTCGAAAATAACGTCTAAAATCCTCTAAGACCTCTAGAAACGCCAGAAAAATGCAAAAACAAAAAATAAATGAAAAAATTTTAAATTGACGAAATCAAGATTATTTTGATGCAGAGTCGATATAAATGAAAATTATTGAATTAAATGGTATTCCGATTCAAAATCGGTTGAGTTTTGACAGAGATAGCTAAGATCAAGGCCCGAAATGTGAGGATTCGAAAATAACGTCTAAAATCCTCTAAGACCTCTAGAAACGCCAGAAAATGCAAAAACAAAAAATAAATGAAAAAATTTTAAATTGACGAAATCAAGATTATTTTGATGCAGAGTCGATATAAATGAAAATTATTGAATTAAATGGTATTCCGATTCAAAATCGGTTGAGTTTTGACAGAGATAGCTAAGATCAAGGCCCGAAATGTGAGGATTCGAAAATAACGTCTAAAATCCTCTAAGACCTCTAGAAACGCCAGAAAATGCAAAAACAAAAAATAAATGAAAAAATTTTAAATTGACGAAATCAAGATTATTTTGATGCAGAGTCGATATAAATGAAAATTATTGAATTAAATGGTATTCCGATTCAAAATCGGTTGAGTTTTGACAGAGATAGCTAAGATCAAGGCCCGGAAATGTGAGGATTCGAAAATAACGTCTAAAATCCTCTAAGACCTCTAGAAACGCCAGAAAATGCAAAAACAAAAAATAAATGAAAAAATTTTAAATTGACGAAATCAAGATTATTTTGATGCAGAGTCGATATAAATGAAAATTATTGAATTAAATGGTATTCCGATTCAAAATCGGTTGAGTTTTGACAGAGATAGCTAAGATCAAGGCCCGAAATGTGAGGATTCGAAAATAACGTCTAAAATCCTCTAAGACCTCTAGAAACGCCAGAAAATGCAAAAACAAAAAATAAATGAAAAAATTTTAAATTGACGAAATCAAGATTATTTTGATGCAGAGTCGATATAAATGAAAATTATTGAATTAAATGGTATTCCGATTCAAAATCGGTTGAGTTTTGACAGAGATAGCTAAGATCAAGGCCCGAAATGTGAGGATTCGAAAATAACGTCTAAAATCCTCTAAGACCTCTAGAAACGCCAGAAAATGCAAAAACAAAAAATAAATGAAAAAATTTTAAATTGACGAAATCAAGATTATTTTGATGCAGAGTCGATATAAATGAAAATTATTGAATTAAATGGTATTCCGATTCAAAATCGGTTGAGTTTTGACAGAGATAGCTAAGATCAAGGCCCGAAATGTGAGGATTCGAAAATAACGTCTAAAATCCTCTAAGACCTCTAGAAACGCCAGAAAATGCAAAAACAAAAAATAAATGAAAAAAATTTTAAATTGACGAAATCAAGATTATTTTGATGCAGAGTCGATATAAATGAAAATTATTGAATTAAATGGTATTCCGATTCAAAATCGGTTGAGTTTTGACAGAGAAAGCTAAAAATCAAGGCCCGAAATGTGAGGATTCGAAAATAACGTCTAAAATCCTCTAAGACCTCTAGAAACGCCAGAAAATGCAAAAACAAAAAATAAATGAAAAAATTTTAAATTGACGAAATCAAGATTATTTTGATGCAGAGTCGATATAAATGAAAATTATTGAATTAAATGGTATTCCGATTCAAAATCGGTTGAGTTTTGACAGAGATAGCTAAGATCAAGGCCCGAAATGTGAGGATTCGAAAATAACGTCTAAAATCCTCTAAGACCTCTAGAAACGCCAGAAAATGCAAAAACAAAAAATAAATGAAAAAATTTTAAATTGACGAAATCAAGATTATTTTGATGCAGAGTCGATATAAATGAAAATTATTGAATTAAATGGTATTCCGATTCAAAATCGGTTGAGTTTTGACAGAGATAGCTAAGATCAAGGCCCGAAATGTGAGGATTCGAAAATAACGTCTAAAATCCTCTAAGACCTCTAGAAACGCCAGAAAATGCAAAAACAAAAAATAAATGAAAAAATTTTAAATTGACGAAATCAAGATTATTTTGATGCAGAGTCGATATAAATGAAAATTATTGAATTAAATGGTATTCCGATTCAAAATCGGTTGAGTTTTGACAGAGATAGCTAAGATCAAGGCCCGAAATGTGAGGATTCGAAAATAACGTCTAAAATCCTCTAAGACCTCTAGAAACGCCAGAAAATGCAAAAACAAAAAATAAATGAAAAAATTTTAAATTGACGAAATCAAGATTATTTTGATGCAGAGTCGATATAAATGAAAATTATTGAATTAAATGGTATTCCGATTCAAAATCGGTTGAGTTTTGACAGAGATAGCTAAGATCAAGGCCCGAAATGTGAGGATTCGAAAATAACGTCTAAAATCCTCTAAGACCTCTAGAAACGCCAGAAAATGCAAAAACAAAAAATAAATGAAAAAATTTTAAATTGACGAAATCAAGATTATTTTGATGCAGAGTCGATATAAATGAAAATTATTGAATTAAATGGTATTCCGATTCAAAATCGGTTGAGTTTTGACAGAGATAGCTAAGATCAAGGCCCGAAATGTGAGGATTCGAAAATAACGTCTAAAATCCTCTAAGACCTCTAGAAACGCCAGAAAATGCAAAAACAAAAAATAAATGAAAAAATTTTAAATTGACGAAATCAAGATTATTTTGATGCAGAGTCGATATAAATGAAAATTATTGAATTAAATGGTATTCCGATTCAAAATCGGTTGAGTTTTGACAGAGATAGCTAAGATCAAGGCCCGAAATGTGAGGATTCGAAAATAACGTCTAAAATCCTCTAAGACCTCTAGAAACGCCAGAAAATGCAAAAACAAAAAATAAATGAAAAAATTTTAAATTGACGAAATCAAGATTATTTTGATGCAGAGTCGATATAAATGAAAATTATTGAATTAAATGGTATTCCGATTCAAAATCGGTTGAGTTTTGACAGAGATAGCTAAGATCAAGGCCCGAAATGTGAGGATTCGAAAATAACGTCTAAAATCCTCTAAGACCTCTAGAAACGCCAGAAAATGCAAAAACAAAAAATAAATGAAAAAATTTTAAATTGACGAAATCAAGATTATTTTGATGCAGAGTCGATATAAATGAAAATTATTGAATTAAATGGTATTCCGATTCAAAATCGGTTGAGTTTTGACAGAGATAGCTAAGATCAAGGCCCGAAATGTGAGGATTCGAAAATAACGTCTAAAATCCTCTAAGACCTCTAGAAACGCCAGAAAATGCAAAAACAAAAAATAAATGAAAAAAATTTTAAATTGACGAAATCAAGATTATTTTGATGCAGAGTCGATATAAATGAAAATTATTGAATTAAATGGTATTCCGATTCAAAATCGGTTGAGTTTTGACAGAGATAGCTAAGATCAAGGCCCGAAATGTGAGGATTCGAAAATAACGTCTAAAATCCTCTAAGACCTCTAGAAACGCCAGAAAATGCAAAAACAAAAAATAAATGAAAAAATTTTAAATTGACGAAATCAAGATTATTTTGATGCAGAGTCGATATAAATGAAAATTATTGAATTAAATGGTATTCCGATTCAAAATCGGTTGAGTTTTGACAGAGATAGCTAAGATCAAGGCCCGAAATGTGAGGATTCGAAAATAACGTCTAAAATCCTCTAAGACCTCTAGAAACGCCAGAAAATGCAAAAACAAAAAATAAATGAAAAAATTTTAAATTGACGAAATCAAGATTATTTTGATGCAGAGTCGATATAAATGAAAATTATTGAATTAAATGGTATTCCGATTCAAAATCGGTTGAGTTTTGACAGAGATAGCTAAGATCAAGGCCCGAAATGTGAGGATTCGAAAATAACGTCTAAAATCCTCTAAGACCTCTAGAAACGCCAGAAAATGCAAAAACAAAAAATAAATGAAAAATTTTAAATTGACGAAATCAAGTTATTTTGATGCAGAGTCGATATAAATGAAAATTATTGAATTAAATGGTATTCCAATTAAAAATTGGTTGGTTTTGACAGAGATAGCTAAGATCAAGGCCCGAAATGTGAGGATTCGAAAATAACGTCTAAAATCCTCTAAGACCTCTAGAAACGCCAGAAAATGCAAAAACAAAAAATAAATGAAAAAATTTTAAATTGACGAAATCAAGATTATTTTGATGCAGAGTCGATATAAATGAAAATTATTGAATTAAATGGTATTCCGATTCAAAATCGGTTGAGTTTTGACAGAGATAGCTAAGATCAAGGCCCGAAATGTGAGGATTCGAAAATAACGTCTAAAATCCTCTAAGACCTCTAGAAACGCCAGAAAATGCAAAAACAAAAAATAAATGAAAAAATTTTAAATTGACGAAATCAAGATTATTTTGATGCAGAGTCGATATAAATGAAAATTATTGAATTAAATGGTATTCCGATTCAAAATCGGTTGAGTTTTGACAGAGATAGCTAAGATCAAGGCCCGAAATGTGAGGATTCGAAAATAACGTCTAAAATCCTCTAAGACCTCTAGAAACGCCAGAAAATGCAAAAACAAAAAATAAATGAAAAAATTTTAAATTGACGAAATCAAGATTATTTTGATGCAGAGTCGATATAAATGAAAATTATTGAATTAAATGGTATTCCGATTCAAAATCGGTTGAGTTTTGACAGAGATAGCTAAGATCAAGGCCCGAAATGTGAGGATTCGAAAATAACGTCTAAAATCCTCTAAGACCTCTAGAAACGCCAGAAAATGCAAAAACAAAAAATAAATGAAAAAATTTTAAATTGACGAAATCAAGATTATTTTGATGCAGAGTCGATATAAATGAAAATTATTGAATTAAATGGTATTCCGATTCAAAATCGGTTGAGTTTTGACAGAGATAGCTAAGATCAAGGCCCGAAATGTGAGGATTCGAAAATAACGTCTAAAATCCTCTAAGACCTCTAGAAACGCCAGAAAATGCAAAAACAAAAAATAAATGAAAAAATTTTAAATTGACGAAATCAAGATTATTTTGATGCAGAGTCGATATAAATGAAAATTATTGAATTAAATGGTATTCCGATTCAAAATCGGTTGAGTTTTGACAGAGATAGCTAAGATCAAGGCCCGAAATGTGAGGATTCGAAAATAACGTCTAAAATCCTCTAAGACCTCTAGAAACGCCAGAAAATGCAAAAACAAAAAATAAATGAAAAAATTTTAAATTGACGAAATCAAGATTATTTTGATGCAGAGTCGATATAAATGAAAATTATTGAATTAAATGGTATTCCGATTCAAAATCGGTTGAGTTTTGACAGAGATAGCTAAGATCAAGGCCCGAAATGTGAGGATTCGAAAATAACGTCTAAAATCCTCTAAGACCTCTAGAAACGCCAGAAAATGCAAAAACAAAAAATAAATGAAAAAATTTTAAATTGACGAAATCAAGATTATTTTGATGCAGAGTCGATATAAATGAAAATTATTGAATTAAATGGTATTCCGATTCAAAATCGGTTGAGTTTTGACAGAGATAGCTAAGATCAAGGCCCGAAATGTGAGGATTCGAAAATAACGTCTAAAATCCTCTAAGACCTCTAGAAACGCCAGAAAATGCAAAAACAAAAAATAAATGAAAAAATTTTAAATTGACGAAATCAAGATTATTTTGATGCAGAGTCGATATAAATGAAAATTATTGAATTAAATGGTATTCCGATTCAAAATCGGTTGAGTTTTGACAGAGATAGCTAAGATCAAGGCCCGAAATGTGAGGATTCGAAAATAACGTCTAAAATCCTCTAAGACCTCTAGAAACGCCAGAAAATGCAAAAACAAAAAATAAATGAAAAAATTTTAAATTGACGAAATCAAGATTATTTTGATGCAGAGTCGATATAAATGAAAATTATTGAATTAAATGGTATTCCGATTCAAAATCGGTTGAGTTTTGACAGAGATAGCTAAGATCAAGGCCCGAAATGTGAGGATTCGAAAATAACGTCTAAAATCCTCTAAGACCTCTAGAAACGCCAGAAAATGCAAAAACAAAAAATAAATGAAAAAATTTTAAATTGACGAAATCAAGATTATTTTGATGCAGAGTCGATATTAATGAAAATTATTGAATTAAATGGTATTCCGATTCAAAATCGGTTGAGTTTTGACAGAGATAGCCAAGATCAAGGCCCGAAATGTGAGGATTCGAAAATAACGTCTAAAATCCTCTAAGACCTCTAGAAACGCCAGAAAATGCAAAAACAAAAAATAAATGAAAAAATTTTAAATTGACGAAATCAAGATTATTTTGATGCAGAGTCGATATAAATGAAAATTATTGAATTAAATGGTATTCCGATTCAAAATCGGTTGAGTTTTGACAGAGATAGCTAAGATCAAGGCCCGAAATGTGAGGATTCGAAAATAACGTCTAAAATCCTCTAAGACCTCTAGAAACGCCAGAAAATGCAAAAACAAAAAATAAATGAAAAAATTTTAAATTGACGAAATCAAGATTATTTTGATGCAGAGTCGATATAAATGAAAATTATTGAATTAAATGGTATTCCGATTCAAAATCGGTTGAGTTTTGACAGAGATAGCTAAGATCAAGGCCCGAAATGTGAGGATTCGAAAATAACGTCTAAAATCCTCTAAGACCTCTAGAAACGCCAGAAAATGCAAAAACAAAAAATAAATGAAAAAATTTTAAATTGACGAAATCAAGATTATTTTGATGCAGAGTCGATATAAATGAAAATTATTGAATTAAATGGTATTCCGATTCAAAATCGGTTGAGTTTTGACAGAGATAGCTAAGATCAAGGCCCGAAATGTGAGGATTCGAAAATAACGTCTAAAATCCTCTAAGACCTCTAGAAACGCCAGAAAATGCAAAAACAAAAAATAAATGAAAAAATTTTAAATTGACGAAATCAAGATTATTTTGATGCAGAGTCGATATAAATGAAAATTATTGAATTAAATGGTATTCCGATTCAAAATCGGTTGAGTTTTGACAGAGATAGCTAAGATCAAGGCCCGAAATGTGAGGATTCGAAAATAACGTCTAAAATCCTCTAAGACCTCTAGAAACGCCAGAAAATGCAAAAACAAAAAATAAATGAAAAAATTTTAAATTGACGAAATCAAGATTATTTTGATGCAGAGTCGATATAAATGAAAATTATTGAATTAAATGGTATTCCGATTCAAAATCGGTTGAGTTTTGACAGAGATAGCTAAGATCAAGGCCCGAAATGTGAGGATTCGAAAATAACGTCTAAAATCCTCTAAGACCTCTAGAAACGCCAGAAAATGCAAAAACAAAAAATAAATGAAAAAATTTTAAATTGACGAAATCAAGATTATTTTGATGCAGAGTCGATATAAATGAAAATTATTGAATTAAATGGTATTCCGATTCAAAATCGGTTGAGTTTTGACAGAGATAGCTAAGATCAAGGCCCGAAATGTGAGGATTCGAAAATAACGTCTAAAATCCTCTAAGACCTCTAGAAACGCCAGAAAATGCAAAAACAAAAAATAAATGAAAAAATTTTAAATTGACGAAATCAAGATTATTTTGATGCAGAGTCGATATAAATGAAAATTATTGAATTAAATGGTATTCCGATTCAAAATCGGTTGAGTTTTGACAGAGATAGCTAAGATCAAGGCCCGAAATGTGAGGATTCGAAAATAACGTCTAAAATCCTCTAAGACCTCTAGAAACGCCAGAAAATGCAAAAACAAAAAATAAATGAAAAAATTTTAAATTGACGAAATCAAGATTATTTTGATGCAGAGTCGATATAAATGAAAATTATTGAATTAAATGGTATTCCGATTCAAAATCGGTTGAGTTTTGACAGAGATAGCTAAGATCAAGGCCCGAAATGTGAGGATTCGAAAATAACGTCTAAAATCCTCTAAGACCTCTAGAAACGCCAGAAAATGCAAAAACAAAAAATAAATGAAAAAATTTTAAATTGACGAAATCAAGATTATTTTGATGCAGAGTCGATATAAATGAAAATTATTGAATTAAATGGTATTCCGATTCAAAATCGGTTGAGTTTTGACAGAGATAGCTAAGATCAAGGCCCGAAATGTGAGGATTCGAAAATAACGTCTAAAATCCTCTAAGACCTCTAGAAACGCCAGAAAATGCAAAAACAAAAAATAAATGAAAAAATTTTAAATTGACGAAATCAAGATTATTTTGATGCAGAGTCGATATAAATGAAAATTATTGAATTAAATGGTATTCCGATTCAAAATCGGTTGAGTTTTGACAGAGATAGCTAAGATCAAGGCCCGAAATGTGAGGATTCGAAAATAACGTCTAAAATCCTCTAAGACCTCTAGAAACGCCAGAAAATGCAAAAACAAAAAATAAATGAAAAAATTTTAAATTGACGAAATCAAGATTATTTTGATGCAGAGTCGATATAAATGAAAATTATTGAATTAAATGGTATTCCGATTCAAAATCGGTTGAGTTTTGGCAGAGATAGCTAAGATCAAGGCCCGAAATGTGAGGATTCGAAAATAACGTCTAAAATCCTCTAAGACCTCTAGAAACGCCAGAAAATGCAAAAACAAAAAATAAATGAAAAAATTTTAAATTGACGAAATCAAGATTATTTTGATGCAGAGTCGATATTAATGAAAATTATTGAATTAAATGGTATTCCGATTCAAAATCGGTTGAGTTTTGACAGAGATAGCTAAGATCAAGGCCCGAAATGTGAGGATTCGAAAATAACGTCTAAAATCCTCTAAGACCTCTAGAAACGCCAGAAAATGCAAAAACAAAAAATAAATGAAAAAAATTTTAAATTGACGAAATCAAGATTATTTTGATGCGGAGTCGATATAAATAAAAATTATTGAATTAAATGGTATTCCGATTCAATATCGGTTGAGTTTTGACAGAGATAGCTAAGATCAAGGCCCGAAATGTGAGGATTCGAAAATAACGTCTAAAATCCTCTAAGACCTCTAGAAACGCCAGAAAATGCAAAAACAAAAAATAAATGAAAAAATTTTAAATTGACGAAATCAAGATTATTTTGATGCAGAGTCGATATAAATGAAAATTATTGAATTAAATGGTATTCCGATTCAAAATCGGTTGAGTTTTGACAGAGATAGCTAAGATCAAGGCCCGAAATGTGAGGATTCGAAAATAACGTCTAAAATCCTCTAAGACCTCTAGAAACGCCAGAAAATGCAAAAACAAAAAATAAATGAAAAAATTTTAAATTGACGAAATCAAGATTATTTTGATGCAGAGTCGATATAAATGAAAATTATTGAATTAAATGGTATTCCGATTCAAAATCGGTTGAGTTTTGACAGAGATAGCTAAGATCAAGGCCCGAAATGTGAGGATTCGAAAATAACGTCTAAAATCCTCTAAGACCTCTAGAAACGCCAGAAAATGCAAAAACAAAAAATAAATGAAAAAATTTTAAATTGACGAAATCAAGATTATTTTGATGCAGAGTCGATATAAATGAAAATTATTGAATTAAATGGTATTCCGATTCAAAATCGGTTGAGTTTTGACAGAGATAGCTAAGATCAAGGCCCGAAATGTGAGGATTCGAAAATAACGTCTAAAATCCTCTAAGACCTCTAGAAACGCCAGAAAATGCAAAAACAAAAAATAAATGAAAAAATTTTAAATTGACGAAATCAAGATTATTTTGATGCAGAGTCGATATAAATGAAAATTATTGAATTAAATGGTATTCCGATTCAAAATCGGTTGAGTTTTGACAGAGATAGCTAAGATCAAGGCCCGAAATGTGAGGATTCGAAAATAACGTCTAAAATCCTCTAAGACCTCTAGAAACGCCAGAAAATGCAAAAACAAAAAATAAATGAAAAAATTTTAAATTGACGAAATCAAGATTATTTTGATGCAGAGTCGATATAAATGAAAATTATTGAATTAAATGGTATTCCGATTCAAAATCGGTTGAGTTTTGACAGAGATAGCTAAGATCAAGGCCCGAAATGTGAGGATTCGAAAATAACGTCTAAAATCCTCTAAGACCTCTAGAAACGCCAGAAAATGCAAAAACAAAAAATAAATGAAAAAATTTTAAATTGACGAAATCAAGATTATTTTGATGCAGAGTCGATATAAATGAAAATTATTGAATTAAATGGTATTCCGATTCAAAATCGGTTGAGTTTTGACAGAGATAGCTAAGATCAAGGCCCGAAATGTGAGGATTCGAAAATAACGTCTAAAATCCTCTAAGACCTCTAGAAACGCCAGAAAATGCAAAAACAAAAAATAAATGAAAAAATTTTAAATTGACGAAATCAAGATTATTTTGATGCAGAGTCGATATAAATGAAAATTATTGAATTAAATGGTATTCCGATTCAAAATCGGTTGAGTTTTGACAGAGATAGCTAAGATCAAGGCCCGAAATGTGAGGATTCGAAAATAACGTCTAAAATCCTCTAAGACCTCTAGAAACGCCAGAAAATGCAAAAACAAAAAATAAATGAAAAAATTTTAAATTGACGAAATCAAGATTATTTTGATGCAGAGTCGATATAAATGAAAATTATTGAATTAAATGGTATTCCGATTCAAAATCGGTTGAGTTTTGACAGAGATAGCTAAGATCAAGGCCCGAAATGTGAGGATTCGAAAATAACGTCTAAAATCCTCTAAGACCTCTAGAAACGCCAGAAAATGCAAAAACAAAAAATAAATGAAAAAATTTTAAATTGACGAAATCAAGATTATTTTGATGCAGAGTCGATATAAATGAAAATTATTGAATTAAATGGTATTCCGATTCAAAATCGGTTGAGTTTTGACAGAGATAGCTAAGATCAAGGCCCGAAATGTGAGGATTCGAAAATAACGTCTAAAATCCTCTAAGACCTCTAGAAACGCCAGAAAATGCAAAAACAAAAAATAAATGAAAAAATTTTAAATTGACGAAATCAAGATTATTTTGATGCAGAGTCGATATAAATGAAAATTATTGAATTAAATGGTATTCCGATTCAAAATCGGTTGAGTTTTGACAGAGATAGCTAAGATCAAGGCCCGAAATGTGAGGATTCGAAAATAACGTCTAAAATCCTCTAAGACCTCTAGAAACGCCAGAAAATGCAAAAACAAAAAATAAATGAAAAAATTTTAAATTGACGAAATCAAGATTATTTTGATGCAGAGTCGATATAAATGAAAATTATTGAATTAAATGGTATTCCGATTCAAAATCGGTTGAGTTTTGACAGAGATAGCTAAGATCAAGGCCCGAAATGTGAGGATTCGAAAATAACGTCTAAAATCCTCTAAGACCTCTAGAAACGCCAGAAAATGCAAAAACAAAAAATAAATGAAAAAATTTTAAATTGACGAAATCAAGATTATTTTGATGCAGAGTCGATATAAATGAAAATTATTGAATTAAATGGTATTCCGATTCAAAATCGGTTGAGTTTTGACAGAGATAGCTAAGATCAAGGCCCGAAATGTGAGGATTCGAAAATAACGTCTAAAATCCTCTAAGACCTCTAGAAACGCCAGAAAATGCAAAAACAAAAAATAAATGAAAAAATTTTAAATTGACGAAATCAAGATTATTTTGATGCAGAGTCGATATAAATGAAAATTATTGAATTAAATGGTATTCCGATTCAAAATCGGTTGAGTTTTGACAGAGATAGCTAAGATCAAGGCCCGAAATGTGAGGATTCGAAAATAACGTCTAAAATCCTCTAAGACCTCTAGAAACGCCAGAAAATGCAAAAACAAAAAATAAATGAAAAAATTTTAAATTGACGAAATCAAGATTATTTTGATGCAGAGTCGATATAAATGAAAATTATTGAATTAAATGGTATTCCGATTCAAAATCGGTTGAGTTTTGACAGAGATAGCTAAGATCAAGGCCCGAAATGTGAGGATTCGAAAATAACGTCTAAAATCCTCTAAGACCTCTAGAAACGCCAGAAAATGCAAAAACAAAAAATAAATGAAAAAATTTTAAATTGACGAAATCAAGATTATTTTGATGCAGAGTCGATATAAATGAAAATTATTGAATTAAATGGTATTCCGATTCAAAATCGGTTGAGTTTTGACAGAGATAGCTAAGATCAAGGCCCGAAATGTGAGGATTCGAAAATAACGTCTAAAATCCTCTAAGACCTCTAGAAACGCCAGAAAATGCAAAAACAAAAAATAAATGAAAAAATTTTAAATTGACGAAATCAAGATTATTTTGATGCAGAGTCGATATAAATGAAAATTATTGAATTAAATGGTATTCCGATTCAAAATCGGTTGAGTTTTGACAGAGATAGCTAAGATCAAGGCCCGAAATGTGAGGATTCGAAAATAACGTCTAAAATCCTCTAAGACCTCTAGAAACGCCAGAAAATGCAAAAACAAAAAATAAATGAAAAAATTTTAAATTGACGAAATCAAGATTATTTTGATGCAGAGTCGATATAAATGAAAATTATTGAATTAAATGGTATTCCGATTCAAAATCGGTTGAGTTTTGACAGAGATAGCTAAGATCAAGGCCCGAAATGTGAGGATTCGAAAATAACGTCTAAAATCCTCTAAGACCTCTAGAAACGCCAGAAAATGCAAAAACAAAAAATAAATGAAAAAATTTTAAATTGACGAAATCAAGATTATTTTGATGCAGAGTCGATATAAATGAAAATTATTGAATTAAATGGTATTCCGATTCAAAATCGGTTGAGTTTTGACAGAGATAGCTAAGATCAAGGCCCGAAATGTGAGGATTCGAAAATAACGTCTAAAATCCTCTAAGACCTCTAGAAACGCCAGAAAATGCAAAAACAAAAAATAAATGAAAAAATTTTAAATTGACGAAATCAAGATTATTTTGATGCAGAGTCGATATAAATGAAAATTATTGAATTAAATGGTATTTTGATTCAAAATCGGTTGAGTTTTGACAGAGATAGCTAAGATCAAGGCCCGAAATGTGAGGATTCGAAAATAACGTCTAAAATCCTCTAAGACCTCTAGAAACGCCAGAAAATGCAAAAACAAAAAATAAATGAAAAAATTTTAAATTGACGAAATCAAGATTATTTTGATGCAGAGTCGATATAAATGAAAATTATTGAATTAAATGGTATTCCGATTCAAAATCGGTTGAGTTTTGACAGAGATAGCTAAGATCAAGGCCCGAAATGTGAGGATTCGAAAATAACGTCTAAAATCCTCTAAGACCTCTAGAAACGCCAGAAAATGCAAAAACAAAAAATAAATGAACAAATTTTAAATTGACGAAATCAAGATTATTTTGATGCAGAGTCGATATAAACGAAAATTATTGAATTAAATGGTATTCCGATTCAAAATCGGTTGAGTTTTGACAGAGATAGCTAAGATCAAGGCCCGAAATGTGAGGATTCGAAAATAAAGTCTTAAATCGTCTAAGACCTCTAGAAACGCCAGAAAATGCAAAAACAAAAAATAAATGAAAAAATTTTAAATTGACGAAATCAAGATTATTTTGATGCAGAGTCGATATAAATGAAAATTATTGAATTAAATGGTATTCCGATTCAAAATCGGTTGAGTTTTGACAGAGATAGCTAAGATCAAGGCCCGAAATGTGAGGATTCGAAAATAACGTCTAAAATCCTCTAAGACCTCTAGAAACGCCAGAAAATGCAAAAACAAAAAATAAATGAAAAAATTTTAAATTGACGAAATCAAGATTATTTTGATGCAGAGTCGATATAAATGAAAATTATTGAATTAAATGGTATTCCGATTCAAAATCGGTTGAGTTTTGACAGAGATAGCTAAGATCAAGGCCCGAAATGTGAGGATTCGAAAATAACGTCTAAAATCCTCTAAGACCTCTAGAAACGCCAGAAAATGCAAAAACAAAAAATAAATGAAAAAATTTTAAATTGACGAAATCAAGATTATTTTGATGCAGAGTCGATATAAATGAAAATTATTGAATTAAATGGTATTCCGATTCAAAATCGGTTGAGTTTTGACAGAGATAGCTAAGATCAAGGCCCGAAATGTGAGGATTCGAAAATAAGGTCTAAAATCCTCTAAGACCTCTAGAAACGCCAGAAAATGCAAAAACAAAAAATAAATGAAAAAATTTTAAATTGACGAAATCAAGATTATTTTGATGCAGAGTCGATATAAATGAAAATTATTGAATTAAATGGTATTCCGATTCAAAATCGGTTGAGTTTTGACAGAGATAGCCAAGATCAAGGCCCGAAATATGAGGATTCGAAAATAACGTCTAAAATTCTCTAAGACCTCTAGAAACGCCAGAAAATGCAAAAACAAAAAATAAATGAAACAAGAAAGAAAGGTTATCTTCGGCTCGCCGAAGATTAAATACCCTTGCAGTCATGCATGTTGCGTTCATTGGATTCAGTTACCAGTGGTTCCTATGGATGCTGTATGATATAATAGTCCGATTTAGATGAGATTTGGTCAGTATATAGGGAATAATAGCAAAGTAGTAGTGCGTGAATTTAGCTGAAATCGCTTAATAGACTTTACAGATTTTCATACCATGCCTTTAAACTGATTGTTCCTATGGCAGCTATATGATATAGTAGTTCGATCCGAATGAAATTTGGTCAACAGCTAGGGAATGATGGCAAATGTTTATGGCGTGAGTTTGGTTGAAATCGCTCAATCGACACTGAAAATTTTCATACTAGGCATTTTCATCATTATCAACCGATTGTTCCTATGGAAGCTATATGATATAGTAGTCCGAATTGGATGAAATTTGGTCAGCATATAGGGAATGATAGCTTATGCATACTGCGTGAATTTGGTTGAAATCGATCAATAGACATTAAAAATTTTCATACTAAGCCTTTGAACCGATTGTTCCTATGGCAGCTATATGATATAGTAGTTCGATCCGAATGAAATTTGGTCAACAGCTGGAGAATGATGGCAAATGTTTATGGCGTGAGTTTGGTTGAAATTGCTCAATCGACACTGAAAATTTTCATACTAGGCATTTTCATCATTTTCAACCGATTGTTCCTATGGCAGCTATATGATATAGTGGTCCGATTCGGATGAAATTTGGTTTGCACATGGGATTTGGTACTAAATGCATATAGGCTTAATTTGGTTGAAAAAGCTCAAAAAAAATTTTGCAACCGATTGTTCCTATGGGAGCTATATGATATAGTCATCCGATCCGGCCGATTTTAACAAATGATCTGCCTGCAGAGAGAATACACATCTGTACCAAGTTTCATCAAGATAGCTTTAAAACTGAGAGACTAGTTCGCATAGAAACAGACGGACAGACGGACAGACAGACGGACATGGCTATATCGACTCGCCTGTTGATGCTGATCAAGAATATATATACTTTATGGGGTCGGAGATGCCTCCTTCAATGCGTTACAAACTTCGTGACAAAATTAATATACCCTCTGCAAGGGTATAAAAATTTTAAATTGACGAAATCAAGATTATTTTGATGCAGAGTCGATATAAATGAAAATTATTGAATTAAATGGTATTCCGATTCAAAATCGGTTGAGTTTTGACAGAGATAGCTAAGATCAAGGCCCGAAATGTGAGGATTCGAAAATAACGTCTAAAATCCTCTAAGACCTCTAGAAACGCCAGAAAATGCAAAAACAAAAAATAAATGAAAAATTTTAAATTGACGAAATCAAGATTATTTTGATGCAGA
Organism: Drosophila cardini; assembly: GCA_018903735.1. Lineage (NCBI taxonomy): Eukaryota > Metazoa > Arthropoda > Insecta > Diptera > Drosophilidae > Drosophila > Drosophila cardini. Next base: position 21,660 of record JAEIGM010000464.1, read on the forward strand.
GTCGATATAAATGAAAATTATTGAATTAAATGGTATTCCGATTCAAAATCGGTTGAGTTTTGACAGAGATAGCTAAGATCAAGGCCCGAAATGTGAGGATTCGAAAATAACGTCTAAAATCCTCTAAGACCTCTAGAAACGCCAGAAAATGCAAAAACAAAAAATAAATGAAAAATTTTAAATTGACGAAATCAAGATTATTTTGATGCAGAGTCGATATAAATGAAAATTATTGAATTAAATGGTATTCCGATTCAAAATCGGTTGAGTTTTGACAGAGATAGCTAAGATCAAGGCCCGAAATGTGAGGATTCGAAAATAACGTCTAAAATCCTCTAAGACCTCTAGAAACGCCAGAAAATGCAAAAACAAAAAAATAAATGAAAAAATTTTAAATTGACGAAATCAAGATTATTTTGATGCAGAGTCGATATAAATGAAAATTATTGAATTAAATGGTATTCCGATTCAAAATCGGTTGAGTTTTGACAGAGATAGCTAAGATCAAGGCCCGAAATGTGAGGATTCGAAAATAACGTCTAAAATCCTCTAAGACCTCTAGAAACGCCAGAAAATGCAAAAACAAAAAATAAATGAAAAAATTTTAAATTGACGAAATCAAGATTATTTTGATGCAGAGTCGATATAAATGAAAATTATTGAATTAAATGGTATTCTGATTCAAAATCGGTTGAGTTTTGACAGAGATAGCTAAGATCAAGGCGCGAAATGTGAGGATTCGAAAATAACGTCTAAAATCCTCTAAGACCTCTAGAAACGCCAGAAAATGCAAAAACAAAAAATAAATGAATAAATTTTAAATTGACGAAATCAAGATTATTTTGATGCAGAGTCGATATAAATGAAAATTATTGAATTAAATGGTATTCCGATTCAAAATCGGTTGAGTTTTGACAGAGATAGCTAAGATCAAGGCCCGAAATGTGAGGATTCGAAAATAACGTCTAAAATCCTCTAAGACCTCTAGAAACGCCAGAAAATGCAAAAACAAAAAATAAATGAAAAAATTTTAAATTGACGAAATCAAGATTATTTTGATGCAGAGTCGATATAAATGAAAATTATTGAATTAAATGGTATTCCGATTCAAAATCGGTTGAGTTTTGACAGAGATAGCTAAGATCAAGGCGCGAAATGTGAGGATTCGAAAATAACGTCTAAAATCCTCTAAGACCTCTAGAAACGCCAGAAAATGCAAAAACAAAAAATAAATGAATAAATTTTAAATTGACGAAATCAAGATTATTTTGATGCAGAGTCGATATAAATGAAAATTATTGAATTAAATGGTATTCCGATTCAAAATCGGTTGAGTTTTGACAGAGATAGCTAAGATCAAGGCCTGAAATGTGAGGATTCGAAAATAACGTCTAAATTCGTTTAAGACCTCTAGAAACGCCTGAAAATGCAAAAACAAAAAATAAATGAAACAATTTTAAATTGACGAAATCAAGATTATTTTGATGCAGAGTCGATATAAATGAAAATTATTGAATTAAATGGTATTCCGATTCAAAATCGGTTGAGTTTTGACAGAGATAGCTAAGATCAAGGCCCGAAATGTGAGGATTCGAAAATAACGTCTAAAATCCTCTAAGACCTCTAGAAACGCCAGAAAATGCAAAAACAAAAAATAAATGAAAAAATTTTAAATTGACGAAATCAAGATTATTTTGATGCAGAGTCGATATAAATGAAAATTATTGAATTAAATGGTATTCCGATTCAAAATCGGTTGAGTTTTGACAGAGATAGCTAAGATCAAGGCCCGAAATGTGAGGATTCGAAAATAACGTCTAAAATCCTCTAAGACCTCTAGAAACGCCAGAAAATGCAAAAACAAAAAATAAATGAAAAAATTTTAAATTGACGAAATCAAGATTATTTTGATGCAGAGTCGATATAAATGAAAATTATTGAATTAAATGGTATTCCGATTCAAAATCGGTTGAGTTTTGACAGAGATAGCTAAGATCAAGGCCCGAAATGTGAGGATTCGAAAATAAGGTCTAAAATCCTCTAAGACCTCTAGAAACGCCAGAAAATGCAAAAACAAAAAATAAATGAAAAAATTTTAAATTGACGAAATCAAGATTATTTTGATGCAGAGTCGATATAAATGAAAATTATTGAATTAAATGGTATTCCGATTCAAAATCGGTTGAGTTTTGACAGAGATAGCTAAGATCAAGGCCTGAAATGTGAGGATTCGAAAATAACGTCTAAAATCGTCTAAGACCTCTAGAAACGCCAGAAAATGCAAAAACAAAAAATAAATGAAACAATTTTAAATTGACGAAATCAAGATTATTTTGATGCAGAGTCGATATAAATGAAAATTATTGAATTAAATGGTATTCCGATTCAAAATCGGTTGAGTTTTGACAGAGATAGCTAAGATCAAGGCCCGAAATGTGAGGATTCGAAAATAACGTCTAAAATCCTCTAAGACCTCTAGAAACGCCAGAAAATGCAAAAACAAAAAATAAATGAAAAAATTTTAAATTTACGAAATCAAGATTATTTTGATGCAGAGTCGATATAAATGAAAATTATTGAATTAAATGGTATTCCGATTCAAAATCGGTTGAGTTTTGACAGAGATAGCTAAGATCAAGGCCTGAAATGTGAGGATTCGAAAATAACGTCTAAAATCCTCTAAGACCTCTAGAAACGCCAGAAAATGCAAAAACAAAAAATAAATGAAAAAATTTTAAATTGACGAAATCAAGATTATTTTGATGCAGAGTCGATATAAATGAAAATTATTGAATTAAATGGTATTCCGATTCAAAATCGGTTGAGTTTTGACAGAGATAGCTAAGATCAAGGCCCGAAATGTGAGGATTCGAAAATAACGTCTAAAATCCTCTAAGACCTCTAGAAACGCCAGAAAATGCAAAAAACAAAAAAATAAATGAAAAAATTTTAAATTGACGAAATCAAGATTATTTTGATGCAGAGTCGATATAAATGAAAATTATTGAATTAAATGGTATTCCGATTCAAAATCGGTTGAGTTTTGACAGAGATAGCTAAGATCAAGGCCCGAAATGTGAGGATTCGAAAATAACGTCTAAAATCCTCTAAGACCTCTAGAAACGCCAGAAAATGCAAAAACAAAAAATAAATGAAAAAATTTTAAATTGACGAAATCAAGATTATTTTGATGCAGAGTCGATATAAATGAAAATTATTGAATTAAATGGTATTCCGATTCAAAATCGGTTGAGTTTTGACAGAGATAGCTAAGATCAAGGCCCGAAATGTGAGGATTCGAAAATAAGGTCTAAAATCCTCTAAGACCTCTAGAAACGCCAGAAAATGCAAAAACAAAAAATAAATGAAAAAATTTTAAATTGACGAAATCAAGATTATTTTGATGCAGAGTCGATATAAATGAAAATTATTGAATTAAATGGTATTCCGATTCAAAATCGGTTGAGTTTTGACAGAGATAGCTAAGATCAAGGCCCGAAATGTGAGGATTCGAAAATAACGTCTAAAATCCTCTAAGACCTCTAGAAACGCCAGAAAATGCAAAAACAAAAAATAAATGAAAAAATTTTAAATTGACGAAATCAAGATTATTTTGATGCAGAGTCGATATAAATGAAAATTATTGAATTAAATGGTATTCCGATTCAAAATCGGTTGAGTTTTGACAGAGATAGCTAAGATCAAGGCCCGAAATGTGAGGATTCGAAAATAACGTCTAAAATCCTCTAAGACCTCTAGAAACGCCAGAAAATGCAAAAACAAAAAATAAATGAAAAAATTTTAAATTGATGAAATCAAGATTATTTTGATGCAGAGTCGATATAAATGAAAATTATTGAATTAAATGGTATTCCGATTCAAAATCGGTTGAGTTTTGACAGAGATAGCTAAGATCAAGGCCTGAAATGTGAGGATTCGAAAATAACGTCTAAAATCCTCTAAGACCTCTAGAAACGCCAGAAAATGCAAAAACAAAAAATAAATGAAAAAATTTTAAATTGACGAAATCAAGATTATTTTGATGCAGAGTCGATATTAATGAAAATTATTGAATTAAATGGTATTCCGATTCAAAATCGGTTGAGTTTTGACAGAGATAGCTAAGATCAAGGCCCGAAATGTGAGGATTCGAAAATAACGTCTAAAATCGTCTAAGACCTCTAGAAACGCCAGAAAATGCAAAAAAAAAAAATAAATGAACAAATTTTAAATTGACGAAATCAAGATTATTTTGATGCAGAGTCGATATAAATGAAAATTATTGAATTAAATGGTATTAGAAAATTATTGAATTAAATGGTATTCCGATTCAAAATCGGTTGAGTTTTGACAGAGATAGCTAAGATCAAGGCCCGAAATGTGAGGATTCGAAAATAAA
>JAEIGM010000520.1:0-21734 GCA_018903735.1 Drosophila cardini
TTTCTCTGTAATGGTCCTTATCATTCGATCCGACACACCATTCAACTGAGGTGTGTGTGGCACGGTTAAATGATAACTCAACCCTTTTGATACGCAGAATTCGCGCATCTCAATCGAAAGGTACTCTCTACCGTTGTCAATATGCAAATTGACAATCTTAAGATTAAAATGAGTTTCGCTCTTTGCCACAAAATCTTTGAATGCGTTTAATACATCTGATTTGTATTTCAACAAATAGGTTACACAATAATGTGTAAATTGGTCTATAAAAATCACAAAATAATTTTTATCATCTATTGTTACTGGTGTAATTGGCCCACAAACATCAGAATGTACTATAAACAAGGGTCGTTTTATATAACTTTTATCTTTATACTGTTTAAGTGGCAACCAAGCCTGTTTTCCATTCAAACAGTGCTCACAAATTTCATCTGATATTTCTAAGTCACAAAGAAGACTGCTGTCACAAAATAAATTATTTTTCTTTATTTCAATTAATTTTCCATTGCTTATATGTCCTAATCTCTCATGCCATAACCGATATTTATTTTTATTCCTAGCATCTGCGCTGTATGCTTGGAATTTAACTACAGGTATATTATTGAACATACCTGACTCCTTAATAACGATCACTCCATTTTTGGATATTGACACACCGTCACTGTCAAACTTAATCGTCATCCCAGCCTGTTGCAGGCGCTTGACGGACATGAGGTTTTCTGCTGCCTCCTCGCAATAAAGCACATCCTCCTGATAGCATGAATATATGCGCCTTCTTTTACCACTGCGATTTTAATGGGCTGCTCCAAATCCACGTAATCAGCAAACAGTGATTCGTCATTGATCAAATTATCAGTTGCGCCCGAATCGAGTATAAAACAAGTAAGAAAGGCTACAGTCAAGCGAGCCGACTGTAAAAGACCCCGTACTCACAGAAGTGCGCATTTTACATTCGAAAAACAAGAAAAACGGAGTGATTCACATTTTGAATACATACATTTTTATATATAAATGTATGTAAATATATACACAATTAAATGCACAATTTCCTTACTTGGCTTTTTTTTAAAAAATATGCCGTGTTTTACAATTTGAAATTAAATTTAAATTTAATTTTAAATTTGAATTGAAATAAAAACAAGAAAGAAAGGTTATCTTCGGCTCGCCGAAGATTAAATACCCTTGCAGTCATGCATGTTGCGTTCATTGGATTCAGTTACCAGTGGTTCCTATGGATGCTGTATGATATAATAGTCCGATTTAGATGAGATTTGGTCAGTATATAGGAAATAATAGCAAAGGAGTAGTGCGTGAATTTAGCTGAAATCGCTTAATAGACTTTACAGATTTTCATACCATGCCTTTAAACTGATTGTTCCTATGGCAGCTATATGATATAGTGGTTCGATCCGAATGAAATTTGGTCAACAGCTAGGGAATGATAGCAAATGTTTATGGCGTGAGTTTGGTTGAAATCGCTCAATCGACACTGAATATTTTCATACTAGGCATTTTCATCATTATCAACCGATTGTTCCTATGGAAGCTATATGATATAGTAGTCCGAATTGGATGAAATTTTGTCAGCATATAGGGAATGATAGCTTATGCGTACTGCGTGAATTTGGATGAAATCGATCAATAGACATTAAAAATTTTCATACTAAGCCTTTGAACCGATTGTTCCTATGGCAGCTATATGATATAGTGGTTCGATCCGAATGAAATTTGGTCAACAGCTGGAGAATGATGGCAAATGTTTATGGCGTGAGTTTGGTTGAAATTGCTCAATCGACACTGAAAATTTTCATACTAGGCATTTTCATCATTTTCAACCGATTGTTCCTATGGCAGCTATATGATATAGTGGTCCGATTCGGATGAAATTTGGTTTGCACATGGGATTTGGTACTAAATGCATATAGGCTTAATTTGGTTGAAATAGCTCAAAAAAAATTTTTTTTGCAACCGATTGTTCCTATGGGAGCTATATGATATAGTCATCCGATCCGGCCGATTTTAACAAATGATCTGCCTGCAGAGAGAATACACATCTGTACCAAGTTTCATCAGATAGCTTTAAAACTGAGAGACTAGTTCGCATAGAAACAGACGGACAGACGGACAGACAGACGGGCATGGCTATATCGACTCGCCTGTTGATGCTGATCAAGAATATATATACTTTATGGGGTCGGAGATGCCTCCTTCAATGCGTTACAAACTTCGTGACAAAATTAATATACCCTCTGCAAGGGTATAAAAAGTAAACAAACAGCATTTGTCACTGACTGGATTCGAACCCGGGACCCCGGGCTAACCAACTCTTACGAAGCGCGCATCTCTACTACCTAGACCACGGTCCTTATTGAAGTTGCAGTAGCTAAACGTAGAGTTAAATCTTTTATAATAATTGTTTAGTTAACACACAGCACTGCTTGCTGCAGTTTGTGTTCTTCTATTGCAAGCAGTGTATATGTTGTATATGTTTATATGTTGTGGTTGTCCGATTTGGACCAAATTTGGTGAGGATACTTTTAATAATTATTCACACATTCTCTGTAAGTTTGGTTGCGATCGCTCAACTAACATTACGTGTCGTCATACAAATTTTTTATTTTTGACCGATTTGTCCTATGAGAGCTATAGGCTATAGTTGCCCGATCCAGACCAAACTTGGTGAGGTTAGTTATAATGGTACCATACACATAATGTGTTAGTTTGGTTGCAATCGCTCAACTAAAACTTCATGTCTCCATACAAATCACCCATTTTCGACCGATTTGTCCTATGGGAGCTATAGGCTATAGTTGTCCGATCCGGACCAAACTTGGTAAGGATAGTTATAATGGAACCGTACACATAATGTGTTAGTTTGGTTGCAATCAATTAAAAGAAGATAATTCAAAAGTTCAGTTTTTGCATGTTTTCATTAAAATAAATTTTTTTTTTAACAAAACCCAATTTAAAACAAGTAAGAAAGGCTACAGTCGAGCGAGCCGACTGTAAAAACCCCGTACTCATTCTAGTGCGCGTTTTACCATATAAATAAGTAATTTTCGAACAATTTGTCCTATGGGAACTATAGGCTATAGTTGTCCGATCCGGACCAAACTTAGTGAGGATAGTTATAATGGTACCATACACATAATGTATTAGTTTGGTTGCAATCGCTCAAATAAAACTTCATGTCTCCATACAAATCACCCATTTTCGACCGATTTTTCCTATGGGAGCTATAGGCTATAGTTGTCGGATCCGGACCAAACTTTGTGAGGATAGTTATAATGGTACCATACACATAATGTGTTAGTTTGGTTGCAATCGCTCAACTAAAACGTCATGCCTCCATACAAATCACGAATTTTCGGCCGATTTGTCCTATGGGAGCTATAGGCTATAGTTGCCCGATCCGGACCAAATTTAGTAAGGATAGTTAGATAGGTACCATACACATAATATGTGAATTTCGTCTCCCTAGCTCTAGTCGATTTCAAGTTATGGTGATGTGAAAATAGTTTTTTACAATTTGCGGGGGCGGTAAGGGGCGTGTCAAAAATTTGAAATAAACTTAACCTGCCTGACATATAGACGGACTTTCATTCCAAATTTGGCTGCTCTAGCTCTTGTAGTTTAGAAGATCCAGGTGTTCATACAGACGGACGGACGGACGGACAGACGGACAGACGGACATTGCTATATCGTCTCGGCTGTTGATGCTGATCAAGAATATATATACTTTATGGGGTCGGAAAAGCCTCCTTCTGCCTGTTACGCACATTTCGCTTCAGACAAACTTAATTGACCCCTATACTCTTTTTAAGAGTACGGGGTCTAAACACGTTCATAGTTTGTTTTATTATAGTTTGTTATTTTCTTCATCATAAACGCAAACCCGTGTGTCGATGTTGCAAGTTGAGCTTGATTTTTATCTTTATTATTGTTTTCTTTATTATTTTCTGCTTTGTTTTTATTAATCCTAATAAAATGGTAACAATTTTTCTTTAAATGCCCCTCTTTTCCACAATAATGACATTTCATATTATTTTTAGCTTTTCCCTTAAACAATTTTTTTTGTTGTGCGTTTCTAGCCTTAAAAACATTATTTTTATTAAAATTATAATTTCTTTTTCCAACTGCACTCATAACCTTTTTTACTTGTATCTGTACTTTCACTTCTTAATTTTATTTCAAATTTCCATACGGAATATTTTTTTCCATTAAAAGCTTTAATATTGTTCTTGTTCTTCTCCATTATGTTTTTTAATGTTATATATATATACACACACTGCTATATATTTATAAAAATGCACAAGCACGCACGTAGAACTAATTTCACTACTATTTGCAACTATTATAATTTCTTTTTAAACTGGCATGGACTGGGCCCAAAACCTATTAGAAAACGAGATAACGTAAATTCAAGGAAACTCAGTTACAGTTTTGGCTTACGATGAAGAAGAGAGATCAAAATTATAAAATGACCAGATTAGCATATCTTAAAAATGCATAATTCAGTGTTGTGTAATGTAATGTTATCGTTTGTACGTTGATGGTATTCCAACAAAAGATTAATCTGAAAAATATTTAATAGACCATTTTTGCACAAAAACCAGTGTATTGTTTATAGACAGTGATGCAGATTTTGAAATAATTCAAAATGCACACAAAGAAATTGTTAACACAAGCCATACTTAAATTCTTTGAAGCCTCATTTAATTAAAAAATATTAACTCCTATGCCGAGTTTAAAGAACTTATTTTGAAAACCCATGAAAAACTCCTACACCCCGGAGTTCAAAAAACAAATAAACTTTTTTGTGAAACCTATTATTTCCCTAACAGCCAAATATTAACGCAAAACATTATAAACGAATGTCATATTTGCAACTTAGCAAAATCAGAACACAGAAACACAAAAATGCCAATGAAAATTACCCCCAAGCCAGAACACTGTCGTGACAAATTTGTAATCGACATTTATTTTTCTGAAGGCAAACATTATCTAAGCTGCATGGACATTTATTCAAAATTCGCTATTCTTGAAAATATTAAAACAAAAGATTGGATAGAATGCAAAAATACATTAATGCGCATATTTAATCAATTAGGAAAGCCAATATTATTAAAAGCTGAACGAGACTGCGCATTTTCCAGCTTAGCACTAAGAAAATGGACTGAAAATGAAGGAGTAGAAATATAATTAAACACAATAAAAACAGGAATAGCAGCCATCGAAAGACTACACAAAACAATAAATGAAAAAATCAGAATAATTAACACTTTAAATGACGAAGAAACAAAACTCAGTAAAGTAGAATCAATTCTTTACATCTACAATTACAAAACAAAACATGACACAACTGGACAAACTCCTGCACACATATTTTTATGTGCAGGACAACCAAAATTAGACACCCAAGAAAAAAAAGAAAAAGTAATAGACAAAATTAACAGTGACCGACAAGAATTCGAAGTAGATACCAGATATCGAAAATGACCATTACAAAAAGGAAAATTTGAAAATCCCTTTAAAGCTAATAAAAACGTTGAACAAACAGACCCAGACCATTACCAAATTACTAACAGAAATAGAATTCAACGCTATTATAAAACACAATTTTAAAAATTAAAGAAAATTAATCAAATTCAAATTCCACAGGTTTCTATATCATAATCATACTATTGTTCACCCACTTTAACATATGTAACACCCAACTAATCCAGATAAATAACCTGGACACGGATCACTGATACTTACTATTTTCGGACAAACCTTTAGAATTACCAACCCGGTTCGTACATCACTCATTGCGAATTAACATAACAGAAATAATCATAGCAAACGAATATTTCCGTAGATCTATTTCTCTATTTAAAAACTCAACACAAATTGATCACTTATACAATAAATTACAGCAAGAACTAAATGGTATAATCTTTCATCACGAAAACCGTAATAAACGGTTCCTTTTTGGTAAACTTGACGATAACGACAGAGTAGAGTTCGAAAAAAATATTGACAATCTTTAAAATTAATGAAATAAATGATATAATAAACATATTTAACAATGATTTGAAAAAAATACAAGATCACCAAAACAAGAAAAACGTACAAGATACATTTACTTACCAATTATCACAATTTATAGGAATGGGTATGCAATTGTCAAGACTAGGATTTTTAATCCAAAATTTCTAACCTATGACATACTTGACAGCATCAATAACAGAAACATACTACTAATTAAAACATCTACTTGGATTAACTACCAAGATAACATCATATTAATAGTATCCCATATCCCAATTGACTTTCAATTCACAAACACTATTAAAACAAGTAAGAAAGGCTACAGTCGAGCTAGCCGACTGTAAAAGACCCCGTACTCATAGTATTTGCAATAAAACACTTTGAAACAAAACCATCAATTTGTAATAGGGATGCAAATCGCCAAGAAAATGCCGATATCGATATTAATTAAAATATCACATCAAATCAAATGTCGACATTATCAACAACTGAATTTAAATACGATATATTGCTATAGATATAGACATAATGACCAAATATCGCATGCGATATTATATCCCAATTATAATTACTATGGTATTGAATATCGATATATGATAAATCGTATCGTATGCATACATGTGCATGCATCGTCCGCAAGCAGTGCAGTCGCTACACAAGCAGTGCAGTCGCTACACAAGCAGCGAAAACGTTCGCTCACATGTTTATATGCTTCTGTCTCGCTTGCACACATGCATTGACGTTGCGTGCAATTGTAAACTTTGTTACGTGTCTAGCTCTTTTGTTTATTGTCCGATTTGTATGCAACTTTCAGGATAGTTTGTGATACTTTGTCTCCAGACGAATTTGAAATTACAATACCGTACGATAAGTGCAAATGGCTTAAAAATGACATTGAAGTTTGAAAATTATTTCATTCTTGTGGGAAAACGGGGCGTGGCAGTCCAAAAATTTTAATGACAATGCATTTATGATGTCTCTAGCAACTTACATACCAAAAATGGTATTCCTAAGTGCTATAGTTACTGAGATATTTGCTTAAAACATCAATTTTTTCCGAGGTGACCATAGTTTTTTACAATTGGCGGGGGCGGTAAGGGGCGTGGCAAAGATTTGAAATAAACTTGATCTGCTCGCGAAGCAAACGGACTTTCATTCCAAATTTGGTGGCTCTAGCTTTTGTAGTTTAAAAGATCCAGGTGTTCATACAGACGGACGGACGGACGGACGGACAGACGGACAGACGGACATTGCTATATCGTCTCGGCTTTTGATGCTGATCAAGAATATATATACTTTATGGGGTCGGCCACGCCTCCTTCTGCCTGTTACGCACATTTCGCTTCAGACAAACTTAATAGATCCCTCTACTCTTTTTTAGAGTACGGGGTCTAATTATCCCATATCCTGATCATAATGGCTATCAACTTGACTACATTAGTAGAACTTCTTATTTCGAAAAAGATAATACAATTTATACCCGAGAAAATGAACCAATAATTGATGAATGCATTACAAAAGTTATACTACATCCAAATCCAATCTGTAATTTTGAACGAATAAATTCTAAAGAAATGATAAAATATATTGAACCAAATACTATTGTAACTTGGAATTTGACTAATACAACTATAAAACAAAATTGTCAGAAAAATAATGTTAATCTTAATATCCAATGTAATAAAATATTAATGTAAATCAATGTAAAATTCAGATAAATGATATAATTTTAAGCGATAATTATTTGCAACCAGAAGTTGATCTTACGCCATTGTATCCACCTATAGAAATAATCAAAGTCAAGCCTATAAAACATGATGATATTATTAAAATAATATCCCAAAATAATGTCTTTACATACACAATTATCGTAATCATAATCATTTTATTCATAATCATATTCTTATATCTTAAATACGTATCTTGTAATCCAATAATATTAATCCATAAAAAATTTAAGAAACAAATTCACAAATCCAGCAACGAAACAGAGCAATCGGTCCAGCCAAAAGAACAGCAGCAAAAAGAAACAGTAATCGAGATGACACAATCACCCTTACCAAAATTGTACCCTTCAGTGTCAACTTGACTCACAAGTTCGCCTCTTAAGGAGAGGGAAGTGACATATTCATACTGATTATGTCTACAAAAATATTTAATAAAAGTACATAAGAGTCTAGCCGCTGAATTGCATATCAGCAGCTATCCGCTAATTTAAACATTCCCAAGCAGCACTTGTAAACAAGTTCGGCAACTATAAACAAAGAATAGCCAAACTGGCGCGTCTCCCCCAATCGGTCAGCATCGACAGAGATAACGCGCGGTCAGCATAAATCTCTTTCCCACAAATTCCATTCCCACTGAAAATTGTAAACATTTAAACCCTCAAATAGTTTTCGTTATTAATAAATAAGGAATCATCTGTTAGTTTTAAGCTGTTCGTTAATAAAGCAGGTTGTCATGAATTAAATCGTTCTGACTCCGTCTTTTAATCTCAGCGTTGCCGTTAGCTTGTGTCACGGCATTAGTTCGACTAACTTTTACACATCAAATATCTAATTATATATATACCGATACTTTTATGTTTTTGTTTAACACTGGATTAGAGCGTCAGTATACATACTGTACTATGAAATTCACCATAGTTAGTTGCGATTAAAACTTGGAGCTGAATGGTCTATTATTTTTCATTACTACGTATTTTATTCTTCCACGAACTGTCTGCAACTTTATTTCTATAACGAAAAGCTGTGTCCGCGAAGATTATTCTCTGCACAGTCATTTACCGAAACCCTTGTCTCTGGGACAACTTCAACCAAATGAAACCGTTTTCGTTGATGAGAAAAGTTCCCTCACCGCCCGTCTAAGTCAATTGAAATTCGCACAATGGTAGAGTCGGTATCGGCAATTTTTGATTCGTTAATATCGTTTGGTAAGGGTTTACCAACAACAACTGTTCAAACTGCAGCTGCTCATCGTACGTATGAGAGAGTATAAAAAATCTTAAATGTGTTGTCGAGAATAAGAGGACGAGTCGCGCTAAAAGTGTTTATTGCTCGTGCTCGTGTTTTTTGGAAAAATGCAAATCCACTAATGCTTTCATTCGCATCCTGATCAGTTTCAGCGCTTCACGTGCCATATCAGTCTGGTGGCACGTGGACAAGATGACACATTTCGTGGGAACCAGAAACCTGGTGATGCATTTCCAGGATGCATTTGGCCAAGAGTTAGAGTGGAGGCTCATTCCTCCGAGAGGAACCTTCATGGTTGTCGGCGTTAAAGCTTGTAAAGACGTTTCCCAGCCGGGGTACGGATCTCAGTCTGCCCAGGATCGTTCTTTGCAAGAAATTTGTTTAATGCAACGACGCTAGAGTTCGGGTGCGGGAGGTGTGGGAAAGAGCAAGAACAATTACAGAACAGAACACTGCCATGGACAGTTAGATGGACAACGCGCCGGGATAGTGCCACGGCAGGCGGGGAAAGGCCTACGCCTATTTACTGGGGGAAGGTATCGATGCGCCGGGATAGTCCCACGGCAGGCGGGAAGAGACCCTCGCCTTTCTACGAGAAAGAATAGAGCTCAATGCGCCGCGATAGTCCCACGGCAGGCGGGAAGAGACCCTCGCCTATCTACCAGGAAGGTGGTTAGAGTTAGTAGAAACGGGGAAAAAGAAAGCGCTCCAATTATCTTCAATACAATCCTTTATTCTTATGTTACAACTATTCCCTACGGTGCTCTGCTGCACCGCCTAACGGAATCCGTGCTATTGGCAGACGCGAAAACTCGCGACGTCTGCTCACTCCCAGGCTCGATCGAAAAGTGACGCGATGCTTTCGATCAAGCAGCGCGGAAGCCGTCGCAACACAACTCCACCACGAAAGGTCTGTCTTCACCACCGAGCTTTCGTGCAGAGTTGCACCCGACCGCTCCCCGCGCTGCCGATAGTGGGCGCCGCGTCCTTAATACAAAATCTTATCGCTATGAAACTATCGCCTTCAGTGGGGCAAAGACAAACTAAAATATTAAACAATATTTCATTCTTAAAAGTATTAATTAATAATAACAAGTAAGAAAGGCTACAGTCGAGCGAGCCGACTGTAAAAGACCCCGTACTCACAGAAGTGCGCATTTTCTATACGAAAAAGAAGAAAAACGGAGTGGTTTACATTTTGTATACATATGTACAATTTTATATACAAATGTATGTAAATATATACACAATGAAATGCACAATTTTCTTACTTGGCATATTTTAAAAATAAGCCGTGTTTTACAATTTGAAAATAAATGACTCCACGCACACGCGTCAGAGCCCTAACAGCTGCACCACGCCCCTCTCTAGAAATTGCTCGACTATCTGCATTTACATGTAATATTTTTTTGTTATATAACAAAATATAACAAAACCATGATCCCGGGTTCACATACAAGTCGAAAAATTAGATCAGGCATCTTTACTACTTAGACCACACTCCGCATTGAAGTTTATGTAAATAATTAAAATTTAAAAAGTAAACAAACAGCATTTGTCACTGACTGGATTCGAACCCGGGAACCCGGGCTAACCAACACTTACGAAGCGCGCATCTCTACTACCTAGACCACGGTCCTTATTGAAGTTGCAGTAGCTAAACGTAGAGTTAAATCTTTTATAATAATTGTTTAGTTAACACATTGCACTGCTTGCTGCAGTTTGTGTTCTTCTTCTATTACAAGCAGTGCAAACAAACAATTTGTACATAAAATTCAGCATTTTTGATTAATTTGTTTTATATGTTGTTGTTGTCCGATTTGGACCAAATTTGGTGGGGATATTTTTAATAATTATACACACATCCTCTGTGAGTTTGGTTGCGATCGCTCAACCAACACTACATGTCTCCATACAAATTTTTTATTTTTGACCGGTTTGTCCTATGGGAGCTATAGGCTATAGTTGTCCGATCCGGACCAAACTTGGTGAGGACAGTTATAATGGTACTATATACTGTGTGAATTTGGTCTCTCTAGCTCTAGTCGTTTTCAAGTTATGGTGATATGAAAATAGTTTTTTACAGTTTTCGGGGGCGGTGGGGGGCGTGGCAAAAATTTGAAATAAACTTGCACTGCGTACACTGTAGACGGACTTTCATTCCAAATTTGGTGGCTCTAGCTTTTGTAGTTTAGAAGATCCAGGTGTTCATACAGACGAACGGACAGACAGACAGACGGACAGACGGACATCGCTATATCGTCTCGGCTGTTGATGCTGATCAAGAATATATATACTTTATGGGGTCGGAAAAGCCTCCTTCTACCTGTTACGCACATTTCGCTTCAGACAAACCTAATAGACCCCTATACTCTTTTTTAGAGTACGGGGACTAAAAACCCAAAGTGATAATGTAAGGCGGTCAATTTTGGGGCCGCCATACACCCCCCCACCCTTTCTCCGCAGAGTTGATCATCACCGCTCCTGTTTTGCTGATGATCACGCTCGAAATCCTCTCGACGTCGTCCAGCTTAAAGCGCGTGCGGCGGCAGTTGCTCCCTTCTGTGGCCGCTATTTCCTGCTGCAGTCTCGCGGTACCTCGCCCTTGTCGTCCATTGCGTTGACTCTCCTGACACGCCACCCTCGCTGCTGTCTTGCTGTGCCTCGCCTTCAGCGCGGGGATCTGAGTATTCCCCATCCGTGCTCTGAAAGACATGCTTTAAAGCGGTTAGGTTGGCCACCCTTCTCTCACGCTCGCCTTGCCGGGCGAGTCGCACGATGTTGGGTGAAATAAAGTGTACTATCCGGTAGGGCCCTCCATACTTGAGGCCAGTTTTGCCTTGAAACCCTTGGCCGCATAAGACAGTTGGTGTCGCCTCAACCGGACCACATATCCAATCCCAGGGCGCCACTCTCGTCTTCTCCTTTTGTAGGACCTTCCGTGGTCCTTCGATGCACGTTGGAGATTGCTCCGAACCACCTCGGAGATTTCCTTCATCCCTTCCTCCTTCTCCCTCTGGTCCAGCTGGACTGCGTCAGACCCGGGAGTGACTTCCTCGTTCGGTTCCTCCCTTTCCATCCTCCATACTCAAGGTGAAGACGCTGTTCCGGCCTTCGGAGACCTGTTTCCGCCCTCCATTGCCTGTTCCTCCGATCCATTCTCCTCGTTATCCTCAGACGCGCTTGCCCGAGCGGTCAACCCCTGCTTGGAGAGCTGGATAACTTCTATCGGTGGGCGTTCTTTCATGAGAAACGCCGGCTTGCCACACTGCTCTGCTTCTTCCTTCCTTAATATCAGGTTTTCTCGTCCGCAGTTAATTGAGGTGCCCATGAGGCACAAAAAATCCATGCCCAAAATGGCATGATCCAACATGATGGGCAATATCAACATCCTTAATAATACGCTTTCTGCGGCGAAGCTGACCTTCAATTTAAGCGCGCCTGTCACATCCAAAGCCGACCTATCCGGCAGCTGGATTCGCGCGCGCTCCTCTACTACAACTCCTCGTACTCCGCACTTCTTCACGCAATCTCCGCTAATGAAGCTCCTCGTCGCCTCTGTGTCAACCATGGCCGAAATCTCACGGTGAACAATCGCCACCTTTGCGGCGATCTTGCCTTCCTCTATCATCAATGGAGAACTCCTTGCCAGGATTCCATGTCGCCGGCGTCGCCTCCCTCCCGGGTTGGGGGACGCCTCTGGTCGTTTCCCACTCTCGTGCGCTCGCAGCACTCCCAGCTGCTCTTGCCTAGTATGCCGCGGACCCGGCGGAAGGTGATCCTCGCATTCCCGAGAGAAATGCCCCCTTTGTCCACATCGATGGCACGCCCTACTCGGATCGTGCCTTGCTTCTTCGTTGTGCGTCATCCTCTGGTTGGTGGCTTCTGTCTGGGTCGTCCCTGGATGCGCTTCTCTGCGGACCTGAAAGGGTTATTCTCCCGCTCTTCGGGTACCGGCGGCCGATTTACATACCCACAGTGTGAACTACGCTCAAATCCTCCAACTCCAAAAATTCCGTCCGGAAGACAGCCCAGGATGTGTCCCTCAATCCACTTATGAGGAACCATGTAGCCGCCTTTCCGCTCAGGGCCTCGCTTACGGCTCCTGGCATATATGCAAGATCAATCCCATATGCTCTCGCTCGTTGCTCAAGGGTTTCAATAAACCCGAGCGGGTCCGACTGCCCGTCGTACCCCATGTCCCACTTTCGCACCTGATCCGCCACGATCCTCAATGAGCGGGAATCCTCATAGACGGGCCACGTGCGTTCTTGAGGCCATCCATGCGCGCCAGCCTGAAGCCTAGCGTATTGAGCCTACAGCTTCGCCAGTCGTGCCCACGCCTCCGCCGAGTGGCCACCCGCCTGAATGAACGCGGCCAACCTCTTCCGCAAATCCTCCACGCGGCTCCCGTCGTCCAAGTCGATTTCCCGGAGCATCGCCATGTATCCCAGTATCTTCGTCTTCTTGGCCTTGCTCTCTTACCTCTTCAGCTTCCGGCTCGTAGCAGCTCCGCATACACCAAGCGTCCACGCTGTTCGTCTTTTTTTTCTCTTTCCGAAAAATTCGGAATCTGGCCCACTGTGCACACGTCGCTTTATTTTTTTTTTATTTTATATTTTATGTTCTTTTTTTTTAAATGAATTCGGCCCTTGGCCCACCGTGCACAAGTCTATCTCTTATTTTATTTTATTTATTTATTTATTTATTTATTCATTAACGCAGACTAAAAGCAGCCGCTCGTATTTAATTATATGATTTAGTAAATAGATATAAAATTTAAATTTAGATAATATTAAAAGTAATTATTAAAAATTTTAAATTTAAATTAAAATGAAATTAAAAAGATAGTAATTAGACCATTAATCTGGGAATAACAAGACAAGAAATTGATCCAACATTTGTTGCAAGGGTTGGGAAAAGCCCAGAAAACCCCAACTATATCAATACAAATATGCCAAAACTAACACGAAAGATCTCTGATTTAAGGGGAAGAATGAATGTCAAAGAACCCATTTTTACTGCCCTTGGAAATCAGAGATATAACGGAGTTGGCTGAAAAGATAAGCTTAAAGATGGGAGAGAGAGAGAGATGTGTCAATCAATCTATGATGTTCATTATGATTAGCGTATAATACCCGAAAACGATTGTGCAAAGCGTAGTCAGTAGTGCATGTAGGAAGAGATAAAGGGATGTAGTACCTAGTGGTCCTGGTGGGAATATTAAATTTTAGGCGTTCTAAAAGAGATGGGGAGCAGATATCACCGATTATTAATTTATGGAGGAGATTACTCCAAGAACTCTTCTTCGATTAGTAAAGGATGGAAGATTCCGAAGCAAGAGTCTGTTAGTATACGATGGAAGGCGAAGATTAGGGTCCCAATTAAGTCCACGAAGCGCGAAGAGTAGAAACTGCTTCTGCACTGACTCAATTAAAGCTTGACCACGAGCATGTTGAGGAGACCAGACACATGAACAATACTCAAGAATAGGACGGACTAGGGATGTGTAAAGAAGTTTGATGACAAATGGATCATTAAATTCCTTAGACCAGCGTTTAATAAATCCAAGAGTTCCCTTAGCTTTATTAACTATAGTGGAAATATGATGTGTGAAACTTAATTTATTATCAAAAAGAACACCGAGGTCATCGACTGACAATATACGTTTTAAAGGTATATTGTCAATGTAATAGTTGGCTAAGTAAGGAGTTACCCTGTTAAACGTCATAAACAGGCATTTAGAAAAATTTAGGTTCAAGTGATTAGTTATGCACCAGTTGTGCATAGAATTTAAATCATGTTAAAGAAGCGTATGATCTAGGGGATCCTTATAAGACAATAATAATTTCACATCATCGGCATACATAAGTATGCGACAATGGGCTAGTGAAGAAGGAAGGTCATTTATAAAGAGATTAAAATATAGGGGGCCTAGGTGACTACCCTGGGGAACTCCAGAAGTAACGAAGGCAGATTTGGATATGCCTGATCTAAGCATAACCCTACCTGTAAGATATGATGATATCCACAGAAGAAGGGAAGGTGGGAAGCCGAAAAATGCTTAGTTTATGCAGAAGTAGGTTATAATTTACACAGTCAAACGCTTTACTGAAATCAGTATAGATGACATCAGTTTGCATTCTATTAAGGAATGCCTCATTTACAACAGAGGTAAATTCCAATAAATTGGTCGAAATCGACCGACTCTTAAAAAAACCGTGTTGGGCAGGGGAGATAATTGACTTGCAGAGGTGTTGCAAAGTCGAAGTAATTATCTTTTCGAAGAGCTTAGGGATTGCGGATAACTTCGCAATTCCCCTGTAGTTGGATATATCCGACTTGCAACCTTTTTTATGTAGAGGGATAATATAAGATTCTTTCCAAAAGGAAGAAAAGACAGAGGATTCCCAAGAGAATTGAAAGAGGTTTAATTATAGAAGAACAGCACTCCTTAAGCACGCAACTAGGAATGTTGTCAGGCCCAGGAGAGAATGAAGATTTTAGATTGTTAATGGACGAGAGCAGGCAACTTTCAGAAATATAAGGAAAAAAAACGCAATTAGAGGATGGGAGTTTAAAGGGGTAAAAGAAGTTAGTAGGCAGACTAGGGGAATACGTGGATTGAAAAAAGTTAGCAAAGAGATCGGAAGCAGCCGAGTCCTCACTTACTTTAGTGGTATTAAAGAAAAAAGAAGAGGGTAAAGTAGAAGATTTGCGTTTAGAGTTAACGAAGTTATAGAATTGTTTAGGATCGCGCGCAAATTGATTCTTGCAACGAACGAGATAATTTTCATAGCATTGAGAATTAAGAAGGGTAAAGGCTGCTTTTGCTTTAGAATATTTTAAAAAGTCTAAGCTAGAACCTGTCTGCTTAAACTTTTAAAATATTTTGATTATTTATTTTTTAAGTTAGATAGTCTTGGTGAGAACCAAGGAGATTTATGTGAAACGGACTTTACAACACTATATGGAATACAGACATCAAAGATTGAATTTAATATGTAGTAAAAATACTCGACAGCTATGTTAATATCATTCGTGCTGTGTAGTATAGACCAGTCAGTAGCAAAAATCAGTTGGTTTAGCAAAGAAAAATTTCCTTTGCGAAAGCAACGGCGCGACTTGGAAGAGGATGAAGGAGGTGAACGGATTAAGTTAGGGATAGACAGGGAAAGTCCAAGAGTAGGATGAAAAGAATCTTCAGGAGGAACTACAGAAGAAGATCTAGTGACAATGCGACTGGATAAATCATTAACGAAGATAAGATCCAGCATCCGGTTTAGACGATTAGATACATGATTGATTTGAAAAAAAGGAAGATCAATCAAACTATCTAAAAAGTCATTATTGGGTGTGGGTATGTAGTCAAACTTGTCGAAAAACGACCAGGAAACGTTTGGAAAGTTAAAATCTCCTAGTATCACAAAGAAATCACAATCACGAATGTGACAAAATATTTCTTTGATGAAATCGAAATGCTGTAAATAAACCGACATTTTATCGTATATATTTTTTCCGTTCAGAAAATTCGGCCTCTGGCCCCTTGTATACATGTCTGTCTTTATTTTTTCTCCAATTTGTTTTGTTGCGGTGGCGACGTTTATCACATTTTTCCACAACCAACAGTTAATTTCGCGCACGAATCATTCGCTCGAGACCCACTGTACCGTTACACGCTGCGCACTCAACAACAAACCGCGGCACCCTGTACCCCCCGGTATGCAACGCAACTAAGAACTGCAGCGTCCCAGCTCGGGCGCCACTTGTAATGACGTTTCCCAGCCGGGGTACGGATCTTAGTCTGCCCAGGGTCGTTCTTTGCAAGAAATTTGTTAAATGCAACGACGCACACTGGGGCAGCGGCCCGAAAAACGTGGCAAAAATCATTTTTGTGATGGTAGCGTTCGACAAAAAGAAAAAAGAGGTTTGGTTAAGAAATAATTAAAACTGGTAAATCCGAAATTTTTTGGAAATCGGTTGAATATTGTGGGTGCTAAAGCCCCTCAAAGTTGACATATTTTTTTAAATGTGCTGAACTGCATGCATTTCTGTCGCAAAGTATGAACTTTTAAAATTAAATTTTGGGCGAACTAATCGATCAATCTTAATGTTCTTATTTTTATAATAAAAGTATATTAATTCTTAATAAAGTTTAGTATAAATTTTAATTTTCGCTTAATAACTGCTTTTTCCAGAAAAGATTAAAAATAAGACTAATTTTGGGCCACTTTTTTAACTAAAGTTGGACTTAAATTCTAAAGTTCATCCAAGTTCAAAATGAAACTATATACATATGATAGAGAGATCCTTCCTCTTATATGTCTATATAGTCTCCTTTGCCCGTACTTGCCCATTTAGAAACAAGAGTCAAAAAACTAACGCAACCTCGCGGTAAAAATGCGTGGCTTAGGTATGGAAGAAGAAGAGCGCAGGCAAAATTGGGAATTTCCGTCATGTGTGTTTGAATGAAAAAACTGCGTAAAATCATTTTGTTAATTATACCAGACATAGTAACTCTTAACAAAAGTTATTTTGTAAGGATTTTACCCATCCTTAGTCATTTAGGCAACAGATAGCTGAAACAAAAAAAGAATTTCAATTTGGATAATTCCATGAGGTAGAAATACAGCTATGAGTATGGGATTTCTCAGCTGCATTGTAAAATGAAGTAAAGAGAATTTTTTTTGAAACTGTCCTATTCGATTCCAAGAGATTTCTCCTGAAACAAAAACGCATCTCGTCCATTGTATCGATTATACACGTGCGATCCCAAGAGAAAATAGTTGTAGCTCTGATAAGTCAGCACTATTAGATATTCTTAAGTTGATGGTTATTTAAAAAAAAATCCATTACGCAATGCTTTTTAGCAAAAATGCATTAAAGAAATTCGTAACTTGATTTTGATTTTTTTCTTCCATTCCACGCTTTTAAGGGGTAAGGTATCAATTGTTTCATGACTCTTTTTTGATTGGGCATAATCGGAAAGGCAGATTCGTAAACTCAATTTAGAGTAGTGCTTACTCAGTGAAATGTATATATTCTCCTCAATATCTTATGTTAAATTTTAAGAGTTTAATTGCTGCAAAAATTTACGATTTACATTGAAAGAAAGTAGACTTTGTTTGCAATAGAGGTGGGCACGGGTCAGATTTTCATCGGGTACTCGTGGGCACCCGCGGTTACCCATGGGTATGGGCTGAAAAATGGAATTTCGGGCGGTTACGGGCGGATGCGGATTAGACCTACTTAATCCGTTTTACCCGAAAAAAGTGGAAATTATGTTGTTAATTTGCATGCTCGCTTGCAACAACATCGTTGCTTTCGACATCGATAACATCGTAAATTTTAAATGAAAGGAGGACAAGGCTATCAAGCGCAAATCTGGATATACTCCTTTTTTTAGACCCCGTACTCTAAAAAAGAGTAGAGGGGTCTATTAAGTTTGTCTGAAGCGAAATGTGCGTAACAGGCAGAAGGAGGCGTGGCCGACCCCATAAAGTATATATATTCTTGATCAGCATCAACAGCCGAGTCGATATAGCGATGTCCGTCTGTCCGTCTGTCTGTCTGTCTGTCTGTCTGTCTGTCTGTCTGTCCGTCCGTATGAACACCTGGATCTTCTAAACTACAAGAGCTAGAGCAGCCAAATTTGGAATGAAAGTCCGTCTATATGTCAGGCAGGTTAAGTTTATTTCAAATTTTTGCCGCCCCCTACCGCCCCCGCAAATTGTAAAAAACTATTTTCACATGACCATAACTTGAAAACGACTAGAGCTAGAGAGACCAAATTCACACATTATGTGTATGGTACCAATATAACTATCCTCACCAAGTTTGATCCGGATCGGACAACTATAGCCTATAGCTCCCATAGGACAAACCGGTCAAAAATAAAAAATTTGTATGAAGACGTGTAGTGTTGGTTGAGCGATCGCAACTAAACTCACAGAGGATGTGTGTATTATTATTAAAAATATCCTCACCAAATTTGGTCCAAATCGGACAACAATAACATATAAAACAAATTAATCAAAAATGCTGAATTTTATGAATAAATTGTTTGTTTACACTTGCTTGCAATAAAAGCCTTAACTCTACGTTTAGCTACTGCAACTTCAATAAGGGGAGTAGTCTAGGTAGTAGAGATGCGCGCTTCGTACTTGTTTGTTAGTCCGGGATCCCTGGTTCGAATCCAGTAAGTGACATTCTACTTATTTACTTTTTAAATTTTAATTATTTACATAAACTTCAAAGCGGAGTGTGGTCTAAGTAGTAAAGATGCCTGTTCTAATTCTTCGCACTTGTATGTTAGCCCGGGATCATGTGTTCGAGCGCCGTCAGGGACATTTTATTAATTTTTGTTATATAACAAAAAAATATTACATGTAAATGCAGATAGTCGAGCGCTTTTAAAGGAGGGGTGTGGTGCAGCTGTTAGGGCTCTGACGCGTGTGCGTGAAGTCTGAGGTTCGAGTCCCGTCAGTTTTGAATTATTTTAATTATTGTTTTTTTAGACCCCGTACTCTAAAAAAGAGTATAGGGGTCTATTAGGTTTGTCTGAAGCGAAATGTGCGTAACAGGCAGAAGGGGCGTGGCCGACCCCATAAAGTATATATATTCTTGATCAGCATCAACAGCCGAGTCGATATAGCGATGTCCGTCTGTCCGTCTGTCTGTCTGTCTGTCTGTCTGTCTGTCTGTCTGTCCGTCCGTATGAACACCTGGATTTTCTAAACTACAAGAGCTAGAGCCACCAAATTTGGTATGAAAGTCCGTCTATATGTCAGGCAGGTTAAGTTTATTTCGAATTTTTGCCACGCCCCCACCGCCCCCGCAAATTGTAAAAAACTATTTTCACATCACCATAACTTGAAAACGACTAGAGCTAGAGAGACCAAATTCACACAATATGTGTATAGTACCATTACCAAGTTTGGTCCGGATCGGACAACTATAGCCAATAGCTCCCATAGGACAAACCGGTCAAAAATAAAAAATTTGTATGAAGACACGTAATGTTAGTTGAGCGATCGAAACCAAACTCACAGAGGATGTGTGTATAATTATTAAAAATATCCCCACCAAATTTGGTCCAAATCGGACAACAACAACATATAAAACAAATTAATCAAAAATGCTGAATTTTATGTACAAATTGTTTGTTTGCACTGCTTGCAATAGAAAAGTCTACGTTTACCTACACAAACTGCTGCAAGCAGTGTACTGTGTTAAACAAGCAATTATTGCATGTGAATGAAAATAATCCAACTGATTTATCAGCAGAGCGTGGTCTTATTGGTAGGGTCGCGGTTCATTATTTTGCAAATCCCGCGTGGGTCCCAGGTTCGAGTCCAGCCAAAGTTAAATACAAATTTTTTAATTTTAACACAAATTGTAAAACTATTTTAAATAATAATAACGTTTATTTGTATTTAAAATGTATTTGCGTAACATGGTACGCTAAAAAAAAGTAATACGAAAGTCCAAAACAATTCAGAAAACTCCCTTGCACGTACATACATTTATTAATGTGTATATACATACACATTCATACATACATGCATACATATTTTTGCTTATGCTTTGCACTTGTTCAACTGCTTTGAACTGCTTAACGTAGTTCAATTGAAGTAAGTTGTTCAGTTGATCGGCATTTAGCGCTCATTGGTACTTGTTCCGAACTGATTTTGGGACGCGCCAAAAATAAATTCTGTTACTATACAGATTCATAAAATGCTACTGAACGCAGATATTGTTTTAATTTTTACCATTTTAAATAAAAGATTTCAATTCTAATACATACTTATTTGTATAGTTGTTGTCTCGCATGATAACACATTTTAAAATGCACTCCCGCCTTATATTAAATGTCAATGAGAATAATCAACGCGATTTGGAAGTAGAGCGTGGACCAGTTGGTAGGGTTACGGTTCGTTCATTTGCAAATCGGCATGGGTCGCAGGTTCGAGTCCCAGTCAAAGTTAATATATAAATTTTCTATTTTAATTATAAGCACTATTTTAAAAAATTATATTTCTTTTATTTTAAAACCTGTTCCCAAAACATTGAATAATAAGAAGAAGTATTTCGATATTTAAAACATTTACATACTTATATAAATACGGCTTATTTTTAAAATAAGCAAAGTAAGGAAATTGTGCATTTAATTGTGTATATAATTACATACATTTTTATATAAATATGTCTGTATACAAAATGTGAATAACTCCGTTTTTCTTCTTTTTCGTATGGAAAATGCGCACTTCCGTGAGTACGGGGTCTTTAACAGTCGGCTCGCTCGACTGTAGCCTTTCTTACTTGTTTATTTCAAAATTTGTAATATTTTGTAAATATTTTTGTACTTTTTAAGAAATAAAAGTTTGTAATTTTTAAGAAACAAAATTTCTAATTTTGAAGAAAAAAATTCTTGAAAATTTTTTTAGACCCCGTACTCTAAAAAAGAGTAGAGGGGTCTATTAAATTTGTCTGAAGCGAAATGTGCGTAACAGGCAGAAGAAGGCGTGGCCGACCCCATAAAGTATATATATTCTTGATCAGCATCAACAGCCGAGTCGATATAGCGATGTCCGTCTGTCCGTCTGTCTGTCTGTCTGTCTGTCTGTCTGTCCGTCCGTATGAACACCTGGATCTTCTAAACTACAAGAGCTAGAGCAGCCAACTTTGGAATGAAAGTCCGTCTATATGTCAGGCAGGTTAAGTTTATTT
>JAEIGM010000752.1:0-10962 GCA_018903735.1 Drosophila cardini
TTTTCGAATCCTCATTTTCAGACCTTGATCTTAGCTATCATCCCGAAGCTCAACCTGATTTTGAATCGGAATACCATTTAATTCAATAATTTTCATTTTATATTGACTCTGCATCAAAATAATCTTGATTTCGTCAATTTAAAAAATTTTTCATTTATTTTTTTGTTTTTGCATTTTCTGGCGTTTCTAAAGGTCTTAGAACCGATTTTAGACGTTATTTTCGAATCCTCACATTTCGGGCCTTGATCTTAGCTATCTCTGTCGAAACTCAACCGATTTTGAATCGGAATACCATTTAATTCAATAATTTTCATTTATATCGACTCTGCATCAAAATAATCTTGATTTCGTCAATTTAAAAATTTTTTTCATTTATTTTTTGTTTTTGCATTTTCTGGCGTTTCTAGAGGTCTTAGAGGATTTTTAGACGTTATTTTCGAATCCTCACATTTCGGGCCTTGATCTTAGCTATCTCTGTCAAAACTCAACCGATTTTGAATCGGAATACCATTTAATTCAATAATTTTCATTTATATCGACTCTGCATCAAAATAATCTTGATTTCGTCAATTTAAAATTTTTTCATTTATTTTTTGTTTTTGCATTTTCTGGCGTTTCTAGAGGTTTGAGAGGATTTTAGACGTTATTTTCGAATCCTCACATTTCGGGCCTTGATCTTAGCTATCTCTGTCAAAACTCAACCGATTTTGAATCGGAATACCATTTAATTCAATAATTTTCATTTATATCGACTCTGCATCAAAATAATCTTGATTTCGTCAATTTAAAATTTTTTTCATTTATTTTTTTGTTTTGGCATTTTCTGGCGTTTCTAGAGGGTCTTAGAGGATTTTAGACGTTATTTTCGAATCCTCACATTTCGGGCCTTGATCTTAGCTATCTCTGTCAAAACTCAACCGATTTTGAATCGGAATACCATTTAATTCAATAATTTTCATTTATATCGACTCTGCATCAAAATAATCTTGATTTCGTCAATTTAAAATTTTTCATTTATTTTTTGTTTTTGCATTTTCTGGCGTTTCTAGAGGTCTTAGAGGTTTTAGACGTTATTTTCGAATCCTCACATTTCGGGCCCCTTGATCTTAGCTATCTCTGTCAAAACCTCAACCGATTTTGAATCGGAATACCATTTAATTCAATAATTTTCATTTATATCGACTCTGCATCAAAATAATCTTGATTTCGTCAATTTAAAATTTTTTCATTTATTTTTTTGTTTTTGCATTTTCTAGCGTTTCTAGAGGTCTTAGAGGATTTTAGACGTTATTTTCGAATCCTCACATTTCGGGCCTTGATCTTAGCTATCTCTGTCAAAACTCAACCGATTTTGAATCGGAATACCATTTAATTCAATAATTTTCATTTATATCGACTCTGCATCAAAATAATCTTGATTTCGTCAATTTAAAAATTTTTTCATTTATTTTTTGTTTTTGCATTTTCTGGCGTTTCTAGAGGTCTTAGAGGATTTTAGACGTTATTTTCGAATCCTCACATTTCGGGCCTTGATCTTAGCTATCTCTGTCAAAACTCAACCGATTTTGAATCGGAATACCATTTAATTCAATAATTTTCATTTATATCGACTCTGCATCAAAATAATCTTGATTTCGTCAATTTAAAAATTTTTTCATTTATTTTTTGTTTTTGCATTTTCTGGCGTTTCTAGAGGTCTTAGAGGATTTTTAGACGTTATTTTCGAATCCTCACATTTCGGGCCTTGATCTTAGCTATCTCTGTCAAAACTCAACCGATTTTGAATCGGAATACCATTTAATTCAATAATTTTCATTTATATCGACTCTGCATCAAAATAATCTTGATTTCGTCAATTTAAAATTTTTTTCATTTATTTTTTGTTTTTGCATTTTCTGGCGTTTCTAGAGGTCTTAGAGGATTTTAGACGTTATTTTCGAATCCTCACATTTCGGGCCTTGATCTTAGCTATCTCTGTCAAAACTCAACCGATTTTGAATCGGAATACCGTTTAATTCAATAATTTTCATTTATATCGACTCTGCATCAAAATAATCTTGATTTCGTCAATTTAAAATTTTTTCATTTATTTTTTTGTTTTTTGCATTTTCTGGCGTTTCTAGAGGTCTTAGAGGATTTTAGACGTTATTTTCGAATCCTCACATTTCGGGCCTTGATCTTAGCTATCTCTGTCAAAACTCAACCGATTTTGAATCGGAGTACCGTTTAATTCAATAATTTTCATTTATATCGACTCTGCATCAAAATAATCTTGATTTCGTCAATTTAAAATTTTTTTCATTTATTTTTTGTTTTTGCATTTTCTGGCGTTTCTAGAGGTCTTAGAGGATTTTAGACGTTATTTTCGAATCCTCACATTTCGGGCCTTGATCTTAGCTATCTCTGTCAAAACTCAACCGATTTTGAATCGGAATACCATTTAATTCAATAATTTTCATTTATATCGACTCTGCATCAAAATAATCTTGATTTCGTCAATTTAAAATTTTTTTCATTTATTTTTTGTTTTTGCATTTTCTGGCGTTTCTAGAGGTCTTAGAGGATTTTAGACGTTATTTTCGAATCCTCACATTTCGGGCCTTGATCTTAGCTATCTCTGTCAAAACTCAACCGATTTTGAATCGGAATACCATTTAATTCAATAATTTTCATTTATATCGACTCTGCATCAAAATAATCTTGATTTCGTCAATTTTAAAATTTTTTTCATTTATTTTTTTGTTTTTGCATTTTCTGGCGTTTCTAGAGGTCTTAGACGATTTTAGACGTTATTTTCGAATCCTCACATTTCGGGCCTTGATCTTAGCTATCTCTGTCAAAACTCAACCGATTTTTGAATCGGAATACCATTTAATTCAATAATTTTCATTTATATCGACTCTGCATCAAAATAATCTTGATTTCGTCAATTTAAAAATTTTTTTCATTTATTTTTTTGTTTTTGCATTTTCTGGCGTTTCTAGAGGTCTTAGAGGATTTTAGACGTTATTTTCGAATCCTCACATTTCGGGCCTTGATCTTAGCTATCTCTGTCAAAACTCAACCGATTTTGAATCAGAATACCATTTAATTCAATAATTTTCATTTATATCGACTCTGCATCAAAATAATCTTGATTTCGTCAATTTAAAAAATTTTTCATTTATTTTTTTGTTTTTGCATTTTCTGGCGTTTCTAGAGGTCTTAGACGATTTTAGACGTTATTTTCGAATCCTCACATTTCGGGCCTTGATCTTAGCTATCTCTGTCAAAACTCAACCGATTTTTGAATCGGAATACCATTTAATTCAATAATTTTCATTTATATCGACTCTGCATCAAAATAATCTTGATTTCGTCAATTTAAAATTTTTTCATTTATTTTTTGTTTTTGCATTTTCTGGCGTTTCTAGAGGTCTTAGAGGATTTTAGACGTTATTTTCGAATCCTCACAGGCCTTGATCTTAGCTATCTCTGTCAAAACTCAACCGATTTTGAATCGGAGTACCATTTAATTCAATAATTTTCATTTATATCGACTCTGCATCAAAATAATCTTGATTTCGTCAATTTAAAATTTTTTCATTTATTTTTTGTTTTTGCATTTTCTGGCGTGTCTAGAGGTCTTAGACGATTTTAGACGTTATTTTCGAATCCTCACATTTCGGGCCTTGATCTTAGCTATCTCTGTCAAAACTCTACCGATTTTGAATCGAAATACCATTTAATTCAATAATTTTCATTAATATCGACTCTGCATCAAAATAATCTTGATTTCGTCAATTTAAAATTTTTTCATTTATTTTTTGTTTTTGCATTTTCTGGCGTTTCTAAAGGTCTTAGAGGATTTTAGACGTTATTTTCGAATCCTCACATTTCGGGCCTTGATCTTAGCTATCTCTGTCAAAACTCAACCGATTTTGAATCGGAATACCATTTTAATTCAATAATTTTCATTTATATCGACTCTGCATCAAAATAATCTTGATTTCGTCAATTTAAAATTTTTTTCATTTAATTTTTTGTTTTTGCATTTTCTGGCGTTTCTAGAGGTCTTAGAGGATTTTAGACGTTATTTTCGAATCCTCACATTTCGGGCCTTGATCTTAGCTATCTCTGTCAAAACTCAACCGATTTTGAATCGGAATACCATTTAATTCAATAATTTTCATTTATATCGACTCTGCATCAAAATAATCTTGATTTCGTCAATTTAAAATTTTTTCATTTATTTTTTGATTTTGCATTTTCTGGCGTTTCTAGAGGTCTTAGAGGATTTTAGACGTTATTTTCGAATCCTCACAGGCCTTGATCTTAGCTATCTCTGTCAAAACTCAACCGATTTTGAATCGGAGTACCATTTAATTCAATAATTTTCATTTATATCGACTCTGCATCAAAATAATCTTGATTTCGTCAATTTAAAATTTTTTTCATTTATTTTTTGTTTTTGCATTTTCTGGCGTGTCTAGAGGTCTTAGACGATTTTAGACGTTATTTTCGAATCCTCACATTTCGGGCCTTGATCTTAGCTATCTCTGTCAAAACTCAACCGATTTTGAATCGGAATACCATTTAATTCAATAATTTTCATTTATATCGACTCTGCATCAAAATAATCTTGATTTCGTCAATTTAAAATTTTTTCATTTATTTTTTGTTTTTGCATTTTCTGGCGTTTCTAGAGGTCTTAGAGGATTTTAGACGTTATTTTCGAATCCTCACATTTCGGGCCTTGATCTTAGCTATCTCTGTCAAAACTCAACCGATTTTGAATCGGAATACCATTTAATTCAATAATTTTCATTTATATCGACTCTGCATCAAAATAATCTTGATTTCGTCAATTTAAAATTTTTTCATTTATTTTTTGTTTTTGCATTTTCTGGCGTTTCTAGAGGTCTTAGAGGATTTTAGACGTTATTTTCGAATCCTCACATTTCGGGCCTTGATCTTAGCTATCTCTGTCAAAACTCAACCGATTTTGAATCGGAATACCATTTAATTCAATAATTTTCATTTATATCGACTCTGCATCAAAATAATCTTGATTTCGTCAATTTAAAATTTTTTCATTTATTTTTTGTTTTTGCATTTTCTGGCGTTTCTAGAGGTCTTAGAGGATTTTAGACGTTATTTTCGAATCCTCACATTTCGGGCCTTGATCTTAGCTATCTCTGTCAAAACTCAACCGATTTTGAATCGGAATACCATTTAATTCAATAATTTTCATTTATATCGACTCTGCATCAAAATAATCTTGATTTCGTCAATTTAAAATTTTTTTCATTTATTTTTTGTTTTTGCATTTTCTGGCGTTTCTAGAGGTCTTAGAGGATTTTTTAGACGTTATTTTCGAATCCTCACATTTCGGGCCTTGATCTTAGCTATCTCTGTCAAAACTCAACCGATTTTGAATCGGAATACCATTTAATTCAATAATTTTCATTTATATCGACTCTGCATCAAAATAATCTTGATTTCGTCAATTTAAAATTTTTTCATTTATTTTTTGTTTTTGCATTTTCTGGCGTTTCTAGAGGTCTTAGAGGATTTTAGACGTTATTTTCGAATCCTCACATTTCGGGCCTTGATCTTGGCTATCTCTGTCAAAACTCAACCGATTTTGAATCGGAATACCATTTAATTCAATAATTTTCATTTATATCGACTCTGCATCAAAATAATCTTGATTTCGTCAATTTAAAATTTTTTCATTTATTTTTTGTTTTTGCATTTTCTGGCGTTTCTAGAGGTCTTAGAGGATTTTAGACCTTATTTTCGAATCCTCACATTTCGGGCCTTGATCTTAGCTATCTCTGTCAAAACTCAACCGATTTTGAATCGGAATACCATTTAATTCAATAATTTTCATTTATATCGACTCTGCATCAAAATAATCTTGATTTCGTCAATTTAAAATTTTTTTCATTTATTTTTTGTTTTTGCATTTTCTGGCGTTTCTAGAGGTCTTAGAGGATTTTAGACCTTATTTTCGAATCCTCACATTTCGGGCCTTGATCTTAGCTATCTCTGTCAAAACTCAACCGATTTTGAATCGGAATACCATTTAATTCAATAATTTTCATTTATATCGACTCTGCATCAAAATAATCTTGATTTCGTCAATTTAAAATTTTTTCATTTATTTTTTGTTTTTGCATTTTCTGGCGTTTCTAGAGGTCTTAGAGGATTTTAGACGTTATTTTCGAATCCTCACATTTCGGGCCTTGATCTTAGCTATCTCTGTCAAAACTCAACCGATTTTGAATCGGAATACCATTTAATTCAATAATTTTCATTTATATCGACTCTGCATCAAAATAATCTTGATTTCGTCAATTTAAAATTTTTTTCATTTATTTTTTGTTTTTGCATTTTCTGGCGTTTCTAGAGGTCTTAGAGGATTTTAGACGTTATTTTCGAATCCTCACATTTCGGGCCTTGATCTTAGCTATCTCTGTCAAAACTCAACCGATTTTGAATCGGAATACCATTTAATTCAATAATTTTCATTTATATCGACTCTGCATCAAAATAATCTTGATTTCGTCAATTTAAAATTTTTTTCATTTATTTTTTGTTTTTGCATTTTCTGGCGTTTCTAGAGGTCTTAGAGGATTTTAGACGTTATTTTCGAATCCTCACATTTCGGGCCTTGATCTTAGCTATCTCTGTCAAAACTCAACCGATTTTGAATCGGAATACCATTTAATTCAATAATTTTCATTTATATCGACTCTGCATCAAAATAATCTTGATTTCGTCAATTTAAAATTTTTTCATTTATTTTTTGTTTTTGCATTTTCTGGCGTTTCTAGAGGTCTTAGACGATTTTAGACGTTATTTTCGAATCCTCACATTTCGGGCCTTGATCTTAGCTATCTCTGTCAAAACTCAACCGATTTTGAATCGGAATACCATTTAATTCAATAATTTTCATTTATATCGACTCTGCATCAAAATAATCTTGATTTCGTCAATTTAAAAATTTTTTCATTTATTTTTTGTTTTTGCATTTTCTGGCGTTTCTAGAGGTCTTAGAGGATTTTAGACGTTATTTTCGAATCCTCACATTTCGGGCCTTGATCTTAGCTATCTCTGTCAAAACTCAACCGATTTTGAATCGGAATACCGTTTAATTCAATAATTTTCATTTATATCGACTCTGCATCAAAATAATCTTGATTTCGTCAATTTAAAATTTTTTCATTTATTTTTTGTTTTTGCATTTTCTGGCGTTTCTAGAGGTCTTAGAGGATTTTAGACGTTATTTTCGAATCCTCACAGGCCTTGATCTTAGCTATCTCTGTCAAAACTCAACCGATTTTGAATCGGAGTACCATTTAATTCAATAATTTTCATTTATATCGACTCTGCATCAAAATAATCTTGATTTCGTCAATTTAAAATTTTTTCATTTATTTTTTGTTTTTGCATTTTCTGGCGTTTCTAGAGGTCTTAGAGGATTTTAGACCTTATTTTTGAATCCTCACATTTCGGGCCTTGATCTTAGCTATCTCTGTCAAAACTCAACCGATTTTGAATCGGAATACCATTTAATTCAATAATTTTCATTTATATCGACTCTGCATCAAAATAATCTTGATTTCGTCAATTTAAAATTTTTTTCATTTATTTTTTGTTTTTGCATTTTCTGGCGTTTCTAGAGGTCTTAGAGATTTTAGACGTTATTTTCGAATCCTCACATTTCGGGCCTTGATCTTAGCTATCTCTGTCAAAACTCAACCGATTTTGAATCGGAATACCATTTAATTCAATAATTTTCATTTATATCGACTCTGCATCAAAATAATCTTGATTTCGTCAATTTAAAATTTTTTCATTTATTTTTTGTTTTTGCATTTTCTGGCGTTTCTAGAGGTCTTAGAGGATTTTAGACGTTATTTTCGAATCCTCACATTTCAGGCCTTGATCTTAGCTATCTCTGTCAAAACTCAACCGATTTTGAATCGGAATACCATTTAATTCAATAATTTTCATTTATATCGACTCTGCATCAAAATAATCTTGATTTCGTCAATTTAAAATTTTTTCATTTATTTTTTGTTTTTGCATTTTCTGGCGTTTCTAGAGGTCTTAGACGATTTTAGACGTTATTTTCGAATCCTCACATTTCGGGCCTTGATCTTAGCTATCTCTGTCAAAACTCAACCGATTTTGAATCGGAATACCATTTAATTCAATAATTTTCATTTATATCGACTCTGCATCAAAATAATCTTGATTTCGTCAATTTACAATTTTTTCATTTAATTTTTTGTTTTTGCATTTTCTGGCGTGTCTAGAGGTCTTAGAGGATTTTAGACGTTATTTTCGAATCCTCACATTTCGGGCCTTGATCTTAGCTATCTCTGTCAAAACTCAACCGATTTTGAATCGGAATACCGTTTAATTCAATAATTTTCATTTATATCGACTCTGCATCAAAATAATCTTGATTTCGTCAATTTAAAATTTTTTCATTTAATTTTTTGTTTTTGCATTTTCTGGCGTTTCTAGAGGTCTTAGAGGATTTTAGACGTTATTTTCGAATCCTCACATTTCGGGCCTTGATCTTAGCTATCTCTGTCAAAACTCAACCGATTTTGAATCGGAATACCGTTTAATTCAATAATTTTCATTTATATCGACTCTGCATCAAAATAATCTTGATTTCGTCAATTTAAATTTTTTTCATTTATTTTTTGTTTTTGCATTTTCTGGCGTTTCTAGAGGTCTTAGAGGATTTTAGACGTTATTTTCGAATCCTCACATTTCGGGCCTTGATCTTAGCTATCTCTGTCAAAACTCAACCGATTTTGAATCGGAATACCATTTAATTCAATAATTTTCATTTATATCGACTCTGCATCAAAATAATCTTGATTTCGTCAATTTAAAATTTTTTTCATTTATTTTTTGTTTTTGCATTTTCTGGCGTTTCTAGAGGTCTTAGAGGATTTTAGACGTTATTTTCGAATCCTCACATTTCGGGCCTTGATCTTAGCTATCTCTGTCAAAACTCAACCGATTTTGAATCGGAATACCGTTTAATTCAATAATTTTCATTTATATCGACTCTGCATCAAAATAATCTTGATTTCGTCAATTTAAAATTTTTTCATTTATTTTTTGTTTTTGCATTTTCTGGCGTTTCTAGAGGTCTTAGAGGATTTTAGACGTTATTTTCGAATCCTCACATTTCGGGCCTTGATCTTAGCTATCTCTGTCAAAACTCAACCGATTTTGAATCGGAGTACCATTTAATTCAATAATTTTCATTTATATCGACTCTGCATCAAAATAATCTTGATTTCGTCAATTTAAAATTTTTTTCATTTATTTTTTGTTTTTGCATTTTCTGGCGTGTCTAGAGGTCTTAGACGATTTTAGACGTTATTTTCGAATCCTCACATTTCGGGCCTTGATCTTAGCTATCTCTGTCAAAACTCAACCGATTTTGAATCAGAATACCATTTAATTCAATAATTTTCATTTATATCGACTCTGCATCAAAATAATCTTGATTTCGTCAATTTAAAATTTTTTCATTTAATTTTTTGTTTTTGCATTTTCTGGCGTTTCTAGAGGTCTTAGAGGATTTTAGACCTTATTTTCGAATCCTCGCATTTCGGGCCTTGATCTTAGCTATCTCTGTCAAAACTCAACCGATTTTGAATCGGAATACCATTTAATTCAATAATTTTCATTTATATCGACTCTGCATCAAAATAATCTTGATTTCGTCAATTTAAAATTTTTTCATTTATTTTTTTGTTTTTTGCATTTTCTGGCGTTTCTAGAGGTCTTAGAGGATTTTAGACGTTATTTTCGAATCCTCACATTTCGGGCCTTGATCTTAGCTATCTCTGTCAAAAACTCAACCGATTTTGAATCGGAATACCATTTAATTCAATAATTTTTCATTTTGTATCGACTCTGCATCAAAATAATCTTGATTTCGTCAATTTAAAAATTTTTTTCATTTATTTTTTGTTTTTGCATTTTCTGGCGTTTCTAGAGGTCTTAGACGATTTTAGACGTTATTTTCGAATCCTCACATTTCGGGCCTTGATCTTGGCTATCTCTGTCAAAACTCAACCGATTTTGAATCGGAATACCATTTAATTCAATAATTTTCATTTATATCGACTCTGCATCAAATAATCTTGATTTCGTCAATTTAAAATTTTTTTCATTTATTTTTTTGTTTTTGCATTTTCTGGCGTTTCTAGAGGTCTTCAAGGATTTTAGACGTTATTTTCGAATCCTCACATTTTCGGGCCTTGATCTTAGCTATCTCTGTCAAAACTCAACCGATTTTGAATCGGAATACCATTTAATTCAATAATTTTCTCATTAATATCGACTCTGCATCCAAAATAATCTTGATTTCGTCAATTTAAAATTTTTTCATTTATTTTGTTTTTGCATTTTCTGGCGTTTCTAGAGGTCTTGAAGTTTTACAGACGATTATTTTCGAATCCTCACATTTCGAGCCTTGATCTTGCTCTATCTCTGTCAAGAACTCAGCCGATTTTGAATCGGAATACCATTTAATTCAATATTTTCATTATATCGACTCTGCATCAAAATAATCTTGATTTCGTCAATTTAAAATTTTTCATTTATTTTTTTTGTTTTACATTTCTGGCGTTTCTAGAGGTCTTAGACGATTTTAGACGTTATTTTCGAATCCTCATTCAAGACTTGATCTTAACTATCTCTATGTCAAAACTCAACCGATTTTGAATCAAGAATACATTTAATTCAATAATTTTCATTTATAAACCTGCCATCAAAATAATCTTGATTTCGTCAATTTACAATTTTTCATTTAATTTTGTTGTTTTTGCATTTCTGGGCGTGTCTAGGGTCTTAGAGAGGTTTTAGACCTTATTTTTCGAATCCTCCATTTCGGGCATGATCAATTCTCTTAGCTATCTCTGTCAAAGCTCA
>JAEIGM010000186.1:0-64936 GCA_018903735.1 Drosophila cardini
ATTTAGATGAAAGAGATATGTGGTCGACAGCTCAATATTTAAAATTCACAATTTTCCCCAACTTTGACTGATCATAACTCAGCCAAATGAAGCGATATCTTAAAAGTCATACCTTTTTATACTCTGGACACTTAGGAGAATTAATCGCAATCAAAATCTGAAATTCTCAAAATTGAACCCATTTTGTCAAATTTGGATGAAAGAGATATGTGGTCGACAGGTCCATATTTAAAATTCACAATTTTCCCCAACTTTGACTGATCATAACTCAGCCAAATGAAGCGATATCTTAAAAGTCATACCTTTTTATACTCTGGACACTTAGGAGAATTAATCGCAATCAAAATCTGAAATTCTCAAAATTTAACCCATTTTGTCAAATTTGGATGAAAGAGATATGTGGTCGACAGCTCAATATTTAAAATTCACAATTTTCCCCAACTTTGACTGATCATAACTCAGCCAAATGAAGCGATATCTTAAAAAGTCATACCTTTTTATACTCTGGACACTTAGGAGAATTAATCGCAATCAAAATCTGAAATTCTCAAAATTGAACCCATTTTGTCAAATTTGGATGAAAGAGATATGTGGTCGACAGCTCAATATTTAAAATTCACAATTTTCCCCAACTTTGACTGATCATAACTCAGCCAAATGAAGCGATATCTTAAAAAGTCATACCTTTTTATACTCTGGACACTTAGGAGAATTAATCGCAATCAAAATCTGAAATTCTCAAAATTTAACCCATTTTGTCAAATTTGGATAAAAGAGATATGTGGTCGACAGGTCCATATTTAAAATTCACAATTTTCCCCAACTTTGACTGATCATAACTCAGCCAAATGAAGCGATATCTTAAAAAGTCATACCTTTTTATACTCTGGACACTTAGGAGAATTAATCGCAATCAAAATCTGAAATTCTCAAAATTGAACCCATTTTGTCAAATTT
Source organism: Drosophila cardini (assembly GCA_018903735.1). Taxonomy (NCBI): domain Eukaryota; kingdom Metazoa; phylum Arthropoda; class Insecta; order Diptera; family Drosophilidae; genus Drosophila; species Drosophila cardini. The sequence goes on from JAEIGM010000186.1 coordinate 958, forward strand.
GGATGAAAGAGATATGTGGTCGACAGCTCAATATTTAAAATTCACAATTTTCCCCAACTTTGACTGATCATAACTCAGCCAAATGAAGCGATATCTTAAAAAATCATACCTTTTTATACTCTGGACACTTAGGAGAATTAATCGCAATCAAAATCTGAAATTCTCAAAATTTAACCCATTTTGTCAAATTTGGATGAAAGAGATATGTGGTCGACAGCTCAATATTTAAAATTCACAATTTTCCCCAACTTTGACTGATCATAACTCAGCCAAATGAAGCGATATCTTAAAAAGTCATACCTTTTTATACTCTGGACACTTAGGAGAATTAATCGCAATCAAAATCTGAAATTCTCAAAATTGAACCCATTTTGTCAAATTTGGATGAAAGAGATATGTGGTCGACAGCTCAATATTTAAAATTCACAATTTTCCCCAACTTTGACTGATCATAACTCAGCCAAATGAAGCGATATCTTAAAAAGTCATACCTTTTTATACTCTGGACACTTAGGAGAATTAATCGCAATCAAAATCTGAAATTCTCAAAATTGAACCCATTTTGTCAAATTTGGATGAAAGAGATATGTGGTCGACAGCTCAATATTTAAAATTCACAATTTTTCCCCAACTTTGACTGATCATAACTCAGCCAAATGAAGCGATATCTTAAAAAGTCATACCTTTTTATACTCTGGACACTTAGGAGAATTAATCGCAATCAAAATCTGAAATTCTCAAAATTGAACCCATTTTGTCAAATTTGGATGAAAGAGATATGTGGTCGACAGGTCCATATTTAAAATTCACAATTTTCCCCAACTTTGACTGATCATAACTCAGCCAAATGAAGCGATATCTTAAAAAGTCATACCTTTTTATACTCTGGACACTTAGGAGAATTAATCGCAATCAAAATCTGAAATTCTCAAAATTGAACCCATTTTGTCAAATTTGGATGAAAGAGATATGTGGTCGACAGCTCAATATTTAAAATTCACAATTTTCCCCAACTTTGACTGATCATAACTCAGCCAAATGAAGCGATATCTTAAAAAGTCATACCTTTTTATACTCTGGACACTTAGGAGAATTAATCGCAATCAAAATCTGAAATTCTCAAAATTGAACCCATTTTGTCAAATTTGGATGAAAGAGATATGTGGTCGACAGCTCAATATTTAAAATTCACAATTTTCCCCAACTTTGACTGATCATAACTCAGCCAAATGAAGCGATATCTTAAAAAAGTCATACCTTTTTATACTCTGGACACTTAGGAGAATTAATCGCAATCAAAATCTGAAATTCTCAAAATTGAACCCATTTTGTCAAATTTGGATGAAAGAGATATGTGGTCGACAGGTCCATATTTAAAATTCACAATTTTTCCCCAACTTTGACTGATCATAACTCAGCCAAATGAAGCGATATCTTAAAAAGTCATACCTTTTTATACTCTGGACACTTAGGAGAATTAATCGCAATCAAAATCTGAAATTCTCAAAATTGAACCCATTTTGTCAAATTTGGATGAAAGAGATATGTGGTCGACAGCTCAATATTTAAAATTCACAATTTTCCCCAACTTTGACTGATCATAACTCAGCCAAATGAAGCGATATCTTAAAAAGTCATACCTTTTTATACTCTGGACACTTAGGAGAATTAATCGCAATCAAAATCTGAAATTCTCAAAATTTAACCCATTTTGTCAAATTTGGATGAAAGAGATATGTGGTCGACAGCTCAATATTTAAAATTCACAATTTTCCCCAACTTTGACTGATCATAACTCAGCCAAATGAAGCGATATCTTAAAAAGTCATACCTTTTTATACTCTGGACACTTAGGAGAATTAATCGCAATCAAAATCTGAAATTCTCAAAATTTAACCCATTTTGTCAAATTTGGATGAAAGAGATATGTGGTCGACAGCTCAATATTTAAAATTCACAATTTTCCCCAACTTTGACTGATCATAACTCAGCCAAATGAAGCGATATCTTAAAAAGTCATACCTTTTTATACTCTGGACACTTAGGAGAATTAATCGCAATCAAAATCTGAAATTCTCAAAATTTAACCCATTTTGTCAAATTTGGATGAAAGAGATATGTGGTCGACAGCTCAATATTTAAAATTCACAATTTTCCCCAACTTTGACTGATCATAACTCAGCCAAATGAAGCGATATCTTAAAAAGTCATACCTTTTTATACTCTGGACACTTAGGAGAATTAATCGCAATCAAAATCTGAAATTCTCAAAATTTAACCCATTTTGTCAAATTTGGATGAAAGAGATATGTGGTCGACAGCTCAATATTTAAAATTCACAATTTTCCCCAACTTTGACTGATCATAACTCAGCCAAATGAAGCGATATCTTAAAAAGTCATACCTTTTTATACTCTGGACACTTAGGAGAATTAATCGCAATCAAAATCTGAAATTCTCAAAATTGAACCCATTTTGTCAAATTTGGATGAAAGAGATATGTGGTCGACAGCTCAATGTTTAAAATTCACAATTTTCCCCAACTTTGACTGATCATAACTCAGCCAAATGAAGCGATATCTTAAAAAGTCATACCTTTTTATACTCTGGACACTTAGGAGAATTAATCGCAATCAAAATCTGAAATTCTCAAAATTGAACCCATTTTGTCAAATTTGGATGAAAGAGATATGTGGTCGACAGGTCCATATTTAAAATTCACAATTTTCCCCAACTTTGACTGATCATAACTCAGCCAAATGAAGCGATATCTTAAAAAAGTCATACCTTTTTATACTCTGGACACTTAGGAGAATTAATCGCAATCAAAATCTGAAATTCTCAAAATTTAACCCATTTTGTCAAATTTGGATGAAAGAGATATGTGGTCGACAGCTCAATATTTAAAATTCACAATTTTCCCCAACTTTGACTGATCATAACTCAGCCAAATGAAGCGATATCTTAAAAAGTCATACCTTTTTATACTCTGGACACTTAGGAGAATTAATCGCAATCAAAATCTGAAATTCTCAAAATTTAACCCATTTTGTCAAATTTGGATGAAAGAGATATGTGGTCGACAGCTCAATATTTAAAATTCACAATTTTCCCCAACTTTGACTGATCATAACTCAGCCAAATGAAGCGATATCTTAAAAAGTCATACCTTTTTATACTCTGGACACTTAGGAGAATTAATCGCAATCAAAATCTGAAATTCTCAAAATTTAACCCATTTTGTCAAATTTGGATGAAAGAGATATGTGGTCGACAGCTCAATATTTAAAATTCACAATTTTCCCCAACTTTGACTGATCATAACTCAGCCAAATGAAGCGATATCTTAAAAAGTCATACCTTTTTATACTCTGGACACTTAGGAGAATTAATCGCAATCAAAATCTGAAATTCTCAAAATTGAACCCATTTTGTCAAATTTGGATGAAAGAGATATGTGGTCGACAGCTCAATGTTTAAAATTCACAATTTTTCCCCAACTTTGACTGATCATAACTCAGCCAAATGAAGCGATATCTTAAAAAGTCATACCTTTTTATACTCTGGACACTTAGGAGAATTAATCGCAATCAAAATCTGAAATTCTCAAAATTGAACCCATTTTGTCAAATTTGGATGAAAGAGATATGTGGTCGACAGGTCCATATTTAAAATTCACAATTTTCCCCAACTTTGACTGATCATAACTCAGCCAAATGAAGCGATATCTTAAAAAGTCATACCTTTTTATACTCTGGACACTTAGGAGAATTAATCGCAATCAAAATCTGAAATTCTCAAAATTGAACCCATTTTGTCAAATTTGGATGAAAGAGATATGTGGTCGACAGCTCAATATTTAAAATTCACAATTTTCCCCAACTTTGACTGATCATAACTCAGCCAAATGAAGCGATATCTTAAAAAGTCATACCTTTTTATACTCTGGACACTTAGGAGAATTAATCGCAATCAAAATCTGAAATTCTCAAAATTTAACCCATTTTGTCAAATTTGGATGAAAGAGATATGTGGTCGACAGCTCAATATTTAAAATTCACAATTTTCCCCAACTTTGACTGATCATAACTCAGCCAAATGAAGCGATATCTTAAAAAGTCATACCTTTTTATACTCTGGACACTTAGGAGAATTAATCGCAATCAAAATCTGAAATTCTCAAAATTTGAACCCATTTTGTCAAATTTGGATGAAAGAGATATGTGGTCGACAGCTCAATATTTAAAATTCACAATTTTCCCCAACTTTGACTGATCATAACTCAGCCAAATGAAGCGATATCTTAAAAAGTCATACCTTTTTATACTCTGGACACTTAGGAGAATTAATCGCAATCAAAATCTGAAATTCTCAAAATTGAACCCATTTTGTCAAATTTGGATGAAAGAGATATGTGGTCGACAGCTCAATATTTAAAATTCACAATTTTCCCCAACTTTGACTGATCATAACTCAGCCAAATGAAGCGATATCTTAAAAAGTCATACCTTTTTATACTCTGGACACTTAGGAGAATTAATCGCAATCAAAATCTGAAATTCTCAAAATTTAACCCATTTTGTCAAATTTGGATGAAAGAGATATGTGGTCGACAGCTCAATATTTAAAATTCACAATTTTCCCCAACTTTGACTGATCATAACTCAGCCAAATGAAGCGATATCTTAAAAAGTCATACCTTTTTATACTCTGGACACTTAGGAGAATTAATCGCAATCAAAATCTGAAATTCTCAAAATTGAACCCATTTTGTCAAATTTGGATGAAAGAGATATGTGGTCGACAGCTCAATATTTAAAATTCACAATTTTCCCCAACTTTGACTGATCATAACTCAGCCAAATGAAGCGATATCTTAAAAAATCATACCTTTTTATACTCTGGACACTTAGGAGAATTAATCGCAATCAAAATCTGAAATTCTCAAAATTGAACCCATTTTGTCAAATTTGGATGAAAGAGATATGTGGTCCACAGGTCCATATTTAAAATTCACAATTTTCCCCAACTTTGACTGATCATAACTCAGCCAAATGAAGCGATATCTTAAAAAGTCATACCTTTTTATACTCTGGACACTTAGGAGAATTAATCGCAATCAAAATCTGAAATTCTCAAAATTCAACCCATTTTGTCAAATTTGGATGAAAGAGATATGTGGTCGACAGGTCCATATTTAAAATTCACAATTTTCCCCAACTTTGACTGATCATAACTCAGCCAAATGAAGCGATATCTTAAAAAGTCATACCTTTTTATACTCTGGACACTTAGGAGAATTAATCGCAATCAAAATCTGAAATTCTCAAAACTGAACCCATTTTGTCAAATTTGGATGAAAGAGATATGTGGTCGACAGCTCAATATTTAAAATTCACAATTTTCCCCAACTTTGACTGATCATAACTCAGCCAAATGAAGCGATATCTTAAAAAGTCATACCTTTTTATACTCTGGACACTTAGGAGAATTAATCGCAATCAAAATCTGAAATTCTCAAAATTTAACCCATTTTGTCAAATTTGGATGAAAGAGATATGTGGTCGACAGCTCAATATTTAAAATTCACAATTTTCCCCAACTTTGACTGATCATAACTCAGCCAAATGAAGCGATATCTTAAAAAGTCATACCTTTTTATACTCTGGACACTTAGGAGAATTAATCGCAATCAAAATCTGAAATTCTCAAAATTTAACCCATTTTGTCAAATTTGGATGAAAGAGATATGTGGTCGACAGCTCAATATTTAAAATTCACAATTTTCCCCAACTTTGACTGATCATAACTCAGCCAAATGAAGCGATATCTTAAAAAAGTCATACCTTTTTATACTCTGGACACTTAGGAGAATTAATCGCAATCAAAATCTGAAATTCTCAAAATTTAACCCATTTTGTCAAATTTGGATGAAAGAGATATGTGGTCGACAGCTCAATATTTAAAATTCACAATTTTCCCCAACTTTGACTGATCATAACTCAGCCAAATGAAGCGATATCTTAAAAAGTCATACCTTTTTATACTCTGGACACTTAGGAGAATTAATCGCAATCAAAATCTGAAATTCTCAAAATTGAACCCATTTTGTCAAATTTGGATGAAAGAGATATGTGGTCGACAGCTCAATATTTAAAATTCACAATTTTCCCCAACTTTGACTGATCATAACTCAGCCAAATGAAGCGATATCTTAAAAAGTCATACCTTTTTATACTCTGGACACTTAGGAGAATTAATCGCAATCAAAATCTGAAATTCTCAAAATTGAACCCATTTTGTCAAATTTGGATGAAAGAGATATGTGGTCGACAGCTCAATATTTAAAATTCACAATTTTCCCCAACTTTGACTGATCATAACTCAGCCAAATGAAGCGATATCTTAAAAAGTCATACCTTTTTATACTCTGGACACTTAGGAGAATTAATCGCAATCAAAATCTGAAATTCTCAAAATTGAACCCATTTTGTCAAATTTGGATGAAAGAGATATGTGGTCGACAGCTCAATATTTAAAATTCACAATTTTCCCCAACTTTGACTGATCATAACTCAGCCAAATGAAGCGATATCTTAAAAAGTCATACCTTTTTATACTCTGGACACTTAGGAGAATTAATCGCAATCAAAATCTGAAATTCTCAAAATTTAACCCATTTTGTCAAATTTGGATGAAAGAGATATGTGGTCGACAGCTCAATATTTAAAATTCACAATTTTCCCCAACTTTGACTGATCATAACTCAGCCAAATGAAGCGATATCTTAAAAAGTCATACCTTTTTATACTCTGGACACTTAGGAGAATTAATCGCAATCAAAATCTGAAATTCTCAAAATTGAACCCATTTTGTCAAATTTGGATGAAAGAGATATGTGGTCGACAGCTCAATATTTAAAATTCACAATTTTCCCCAACTTTGACTGATCATAACTCAGCCAAATGAAGCGATATCTTAAAAAGTCATACCTTTTTATACTCTGGACACTTAGGAGAATTAATCGCAATCAAAATCTGAAATTCTCAAAATTGAACCCATTTTGTCAAATTTGGATGAAAGAGATATGTGGTCGACAGCTCAATGTTTAAAATTCACAATTTTCCCCAACTTTGACTGATCATAACTCAGCCAAATGAAGCGATATCTTAAAAAGTCATACCTTTTTATACTCTGGACACTTAGGAGAATTAATCGCAATCAAAATCTGAAATTCTCAAAATTGAACCCATTTTGTCAAATTTGGATGAAAGAGATATGTGGTCGACAGGTCCATATTTAAAATTCACAATTTTCCCCAACTTTGACTGATCATAACTCAGCCAAATGAAGCGATATCTTAAAAAGTCATACCTTTTTATACTCTGGACACTTAGGAGAATTAATCGCAATCAAAATCTGAAATTCTCAAAATTGAACCCATTTTGTCAAATTTGGATGAAAGAGATATGTGGTCGACAGCTCAATATTTAAAATTCACAATTTTCCCCAACTTTGACTGATCATAACTCAGCCAAATGAAGCGATATCTTAAAAAGTCATACCTTTTTATACTCTGGACACTTAGGAGAATTAATCGCAATCAAAATCTGAAATTCTCAAAATTTAACCCATTTTGTCAAATTTGGATGAAAGAGATATGTGGTCGACAGCTCAATATTTAAAATTCACAATTTTCCCCAACTTTGACTGATCATAACTCAGCCAAATGAAGCGATATCTTAAAAAGTCATACCTTTTTATACTCTGGACACTTAGGAGAATTAATCGCAATCAAAATCTGAAATTCTCAAAATTTAACCCATTTTGTCAAATTTGGATGAGAGAGATATGTGGTCGACAGCTCAATATTTAAAATTCACAATTTTCCCCAACTTTGACTGATCATAACTCAGCCAAATGAAGCGATATCTTAAAAAGTCATACCTTTTTATACTCTGGACACTTAGGAGAATTAATCGCAATCAAAATCTGAAATTCTCAAAATTGAACCCATTTTGTCAAATTTGGATGAAAGAGATATGTGGTCGACAGCTCAATGTTTAAAATTCACAATTTTCCCCAACTTTGACTGATCATAACTCAGCCAAATGAAGCGATATCTTAAAAAGTCATACCTTTTTATACTCTGGACACTTAGGAGAATTAATCGCAATCAAAATCTGAAATTCTCAAAATTGAACCCATTTTGTCAAATTTGGATGAAAGAGATATGTGGTCGACAGCTCAATATTTAAAATTCACAATTTTCCCCAACTTTGACTGATCATAACTCAGCCAAATGAAGCGATATCTTAAAAAGTCATACCTTTTTATACTCTGGACACTTAGGAGAATTAATCGCAATCAAAATCTGAAATTCTCAAAATTTAACCCATTTTGTCAAATTTGGATGAAAGAGATATGTGGTCGACAGCTCAATATTTAAAATTCACAATTTTCCCCAACTTTGACTGATCATAACTCAGCCAAATGAAGCGATATCTTAAAAAGTCATACCTTTTTATACTCTGGACACTTAGGAGAATTAATCGCAATCAAAATCTGAAATTCTCAAAAATTGAACCCATTTTGTCAAATTTGGATGAAAGAGATATGTGGTCGACAGCTCAATATTTAAAATTCACAATTTTCCCCAACTTTGACTGATCATAACTCAGCCAAATGAAGCGATATCTTAAAAAGTCATACCTTTTTATACTCTGGACACTTAGGAGAATTAATCGCAATCAAAATCTGAAATTCTCAAAATTGAACCCATTTTGTCAAATTTGGATGAAAGAGATATGTGGTCGACAGCTCAATATTTAAAATTCACAATTTTCCCCAACTTTGACTGATCATAACTCAGCCAAATGAAGCGATATCTTAAAAAGTCATACCTTTTTATACTCTGGACACTTAGGAGAATTAATCGCAATCAAAATCTGAAATTCTCAAAATTGAACCCATTTTGTCAAATTTGGATGAAAGAGATATGTGGTCGACAGCTCAATATTTAAAATTCACAATTTTCCCCAACTTTGACTGATCATAACTCAGCCAAATGAAGCGATATCTTAAAAAGTCATACCTTTTTATACTCTGGACACTTAGGAGAATTAATCGCAATCAAAATCTGAAATTCTCAAAATTGAACCCATTTTGTCAAATTTGGATGAAAGAGATATGTGGTCGACAGCTCAATATTTAAAATTCACAATTTTCCCCAACTTTGACTGATCATAACTCAGCCAAATGAAGCGATATCTTAAAAAGTCATACCTTTTTATACTCTGGACACTTAGGAGAATTAATCGCAATCAAAATCTGAAATTCTCAAAATTGAACCCATTTTGTCAAATTTGGATGAAAGAGATATGTGGTCGACAGCTCAATATTTAAAATTCACAATTTTCCCCAACTTTGACTGATCATAACTCAGCCAAATGAAGCGATATCTTAAAAAGTCATACCTTTTTATACTCTGGACACTTAGGAGAATTAATCGCAATCAAAATCTGAAATTCTCAAAATTGAACCCATTTTGTCAAATTTGGATGAAAGAGATATGTGGTCGACAGCTCAATGTTTAAAATTCACAATTTTCCCCAACTTTGACTGATCATAACTCAGCCAAATGAAGCGATATCTTAAAAAGTCATACCTTTTTATACTCTGGACACTTAGGAGAATTAATCGCAATCAAAATCTGAAATTCTCAAAATTGAACCCATTTTGTCAAATTTGGATGAAAGAGATATGTGGTCGACAGGTCCATATTTAAAATTCACAATTTTCCCCAACTTTGACTGATCATAACTCAGCCAAATGAAGCGATATCTTAAAAAGTCATACCTTTTTATACTCTGGACACTTAGGAGAATTAATCGCAATCAAAATCTGAAATTCTCAAAATTGAACCCATTTTGTCAAATTTGGATGAAAGAGATATGTGGTCGACAGCTCAATATTTAAAATTCACAATTTTCCCCAACTTTGACTGATCATAACTCAGCCAAATGAAGCGATATCTTAAAAAGTCATACCTTTTTATACTCTGGACACTTAGGAAAATTAATCGCAATCAAAATCTGAAATTCTCAAAATTGAACCCATTTTGTCAAATTTGGATGAAAGAGATATGTGGTCGACAGCTCAATATTTTAAATTCACAATTTTCCCCAACTTTGACTGATCATAACTCAGCCAAATGAAGCGATATCTTAAAAAGTCATACCTTTTTATACTCTGGACACTTAGGAGAATTAATCGCAATCAAAATCTGAAATTCTCAAAATTTAACCCATTTTGTCAAATTTGGATGAAAGAGATATGTGGTCGACAGCTCAATATTTAAAATTCACAATTTTCCCCAACTTTGACTGATCATAACTCAGCCAAATGAAGCGATATCTTAAAAAGTCATACCTTTTTATACTCTGGACACTTAGGAGAATTAATCGCAATCAAAATCTGAAATTCTCAAAATTGAACCCATTTTGTCAAATTTGGATGAAAGAGATATGTGGTCGACAGCTCAATATTTAAAATTCACAATTTTCCCCAACTTTGACTGATCATAACTCAGCCAAATGAAGCGATATCTTAAAACGTCATACCTTTTTATACTCTGGACACTTAGGAGAATTAATCGCAATCAAAATCTGAAATTCTCAAAATTGAACCCATTTTGTCAAATTTGGATGAAAGAGATATGTGGTCGACAGCTCAATATTTAAAATTCACAATTTTCCCCAACTTTGACTGATCATAACTCAGCCAAATGAACCGATATCTTAAAAAAGCATACCTTTTTATACTCTGGACACTTAGGAGAATTAATCGCAATCAAAATCTGAAATTCTCAAAATTGAACCCATTTTGTCAAATTTGGATGAAAGAGATATGTGGTCGACAGCTCAATATTTAAAATTCACAATTTTCCCCAACTTTGACTGATCACAACTCAGCCAAATGAAGCGATATCTTAAAAAGTCATACCTTTTTATACTCTGGACACTTAGGAGAATAAATCGCAATCAAAATCTGAAATTCTCAAAATTGAACCCATTTTGTCAAATTTGGATGAAAGAGATATGTGGTCGACAGCTCAATATTTAAAATTCACAATTTTCCCCAACTTTGACTGATCATAACTCAGCCAAATGAAGCGATATCTTAAAAAGTCATACCTTTTTATACTCTGGACACTTAGGAGAATTAATCGCAATCAAAATCTGAAATTCTCAAAATTGAACCCATTTTGTCAAATTTGGATGAAAGAGATATGTGGTCGACAGGTCCATATTTAAAATTCACAATTTTCACCAACTTTGACTGATCATAACTCAGCCAAATGAAGCGATATCTTAAAAAGTCATACCTTTTTATACTCTGGACACTTAGGAGAATTAATCGCAATCAAAATCTGAAATTCTCAAAATTGAACCCATTTTGTCAAATTTGGATGAAAGAGATATGTGGTCGACAGCTCAATATTTAAAATTCACAATTTTCCCCAACTTTGACTGATCATAACTCAGCCAAATGAAGCGATATCTTAAAAAGTCATACGTTTTTATACTCTCTGCAAGAGAGAGTATATTGGGTTTGTGAAAAGTATGTAACAGGCAGAAGGAGGCGTGGCAGACTCCATAAAGTATATATATTCTTGATCAGCATCACAAGCCGAGTCGGTATAGCCATGTCCGTCTGTCCGTCTGTCTGTCTGTCCGTCTGTCCGTCTGTCCGTATGAACAAACAGATTTCAGAGATGGTAAGAGCTACAAGTTCGAAATTAGTCACAATCGACTCGATATTAAGTCAGTCAATACAAGAATCTTTTTTTTTTCGATGCCACGCCCCGTTCGCCCACAATGAGCATAAAACTAGACACACCTCGTAAAAAATTTATGTTTTGGGCGAATATCTCAGTAACTATGGCACATAGGAACACCAATTTTGGTGTGAAGGTTCCTAGTCAAAGCATAAATATAATGCCATTAAATTTTTTTGGCTGCCACGCCCCCTTTTCTCACAAGAAATAAAATAATTTGCAAACTTCAATGCCGATTTTAAGGCATATGTTCTTATCGTTCAGTATTGTTATTTCACATTCGTTTGAAGACAAAGTATATCAAACTATCCTGAAAGTTGCATATAAATCGGACTCTAAACAAAAGAGCTAGACACGTAACAAAGATTATAATTTAACGCCATTTCACTGCATGTGTGCAAGCGAGATAGAAACATACAAACATGTGAGCGAACGTTTTCGCTGCTTTCTAGCGGCAGCGCTGCCCGCGAATGCTGGCTGTGCCAACCAATTGTGTATGTATAACATATACACACATACATATGTGCGTGCACACTTATAATGTCAAATCTATATGTGTCTGTATATGTACATACAATCAGATGTTTTTGTTTCAACATGTTTTATTGCAAGTACTTTTAATTGATATACCCAAATACCGATTTTATTTAATGATCGGGAATAAATTGCAGAGAGTATTCTACGGTCGGGCGTGCTCGACTGTACTTTTCTTTCTTGTTATACTCTAAACACTTAGGAGAATTAATCGCAATCAAAATCTGAAATTCTCAAAATTTAACCCATTTTGTCAAATTTGGATGAAAGAGATATGTGGTCGACAGCTCAATATTTAAAATTCACAATTTTCCCCAACTTTGACTGATCATAACTCAGCCAAATGAAGCGATATCTTAAAAAGTCATACCTTTTTATACTCTGGACACTTAGGAGAATTAATCGCAATCAAAATCTGAAATTCTCAAAATTGAACCCATTTTGTCAAATTTGGATGAAAGAGATATGTGGTCGACAGCTCAATATTTAAAATTCACAATTTTCCCCAACTTTGACTGATCACAACTCAGCCAAATGAAGCGATATCTTAAAAAGTCATACCTTTTTATACTCTGGACACTTAGGAGAATAAATCGCAATCAAAATCTGAAATTCTCAAAATTGAACCCATTTTGTCAAATTTGGATGAAAGAGATATGTGGTCGACAGCTCAATATTTAAAATTCACAATTTTCCCCAACTTTGACTGATCATAACTCAGCCAAATGAAGCGATATCTTAAAAAGTCATACCTTTTTATACTCTGGACACTTAGGAGAATTAATCGCAATCAAAATCTGAAATTCTCAAAATTGAACCCATTTTGTCAAATTTGGATGAAAGAGATATGTGGTCGACAGGTCCATATTTAAAATTCACAATTTTCCCCAACTTTGACTGATCATAACTCAGCCAAATGAAGCGATATCTTAAAAAGTCATACCTTTTTATACTCTGGACACTTAGGAGAATTAATCGCAATCAAAATCTGAAATTCTCAAAATTGAACCCATTTTGTCAAATTTGGATGAAAGAGATATGTGGTCGACAGCTCAATATTTAAAATTCACAATTTTCCCCAACTTTGACTGATCATAACTCAGCCAAATGAAGCGATATCTTAAAAAGTCATACGTTTTTATACTCTCTGCAAGAGAGAGTATATTGGGTTTGTGAAAAGTATGTAACAGGCAGAAGGAGGCGTGGCAGACTCCATAAAGTATATATATTCTTGATCAGCATCACAAGCCGAGTCGGTATAGCCATGTCCGTCTGTCCGTCTGTCTGTCTGTCCGTCTGTCCGTATGAACAAACAGATTTCAGAGATGGTAAGAGCTACAAGTTCGAAATTAGTCACAATCGACTCGATATTAAGTCAGTCAATACAAGAATCTTTTTTTTTTCGATGCCACGCCCCGTTCGCCCACAATGAGCATAAAACTAGACACACCTCGTAAAAAATTTATGTTTTGGGCGAATATCTCAGTAACTATGGCACATAGGAACACCAATTTTGGTGTGAAGGTTCCTAGTCAAAGCATAAATATAATGCCATTAAATTTTTTTGGCTGCCACGCCCCCTTTTCTCACAAGAAATAAAATAATTTGCAAACTTCAATGCCGATTTTAAGGCATATGTTCTTATCGTTCAGTATTGTTATTTCACATTCGTTTGAAGACAAAGTATATCAAACTATCCTGAAAGTTGCATATAAATCGGACTCTAAACAAAAGAGCTAGACACGTAACAAAGATTATAATTTAACGCCATTTCACTGCATGTGTGCAAGCGAGATAGAAACATACAAACATGTGAGCGAACGTTTTCGCTGCTTTCTAGCGGCAGCGCTGCCCGCGAATGCTGGCTGTGCCAACCAATTGTGTATGTATAACATATACACACATACATATGTGCGTGCACACTTATAATGTCAAATCTATATGTGTCTGTATATGTACATACAATCAGATGTTTTTGTTTCAACATGTTTTATTGCAAGTACTTTTAATTGATATACCCAAATACCGATTTTATTTAATGATCGGGAATAAATTGCAGAGAGTATTCTACGGTCGGGCGTGCTCGACTGTACTTTTCTTTCTTGTTATACTCTAAACACTTAGGAGAATTAATCGCAATCAAAATCTGAAATTCTCAAAATTTAACCCATTTTGTCAAATTTGGATGAAAGAGATATGTGGTCGACAGCTCAATATTTAAAATTCACAATTTTCCCCAACTTTGACTGATCATAACTCAGCCAAATGAAGCGATATCTTAAAAAGTCATACCTTTTTATACTCTGGACACTTAGGAGAATTAATCGCAATCAAAATCTGAAATTCTCAAAATTGAACCCATTTTGTCAAATTTGGATGAAAGAGATATGTGGTCGACAGCTCAATATTTAAAATTCACAATTTTTCCCCAACTTTGACTGATCATAACTCAGCCAAATGAAGCGATATCTTAAAAAGTCATACCTTTTTTTCCTCTGGACACTTAGGAGAATTAATCGCAATTAACATCTGAAATTCTCAAAATTGAACCCATTTTGTCAAATTTGGATGAAAGAGATATGTGGTCGACAGCTCAATATTTAAAATTCACAAATTTTCCCCAACTTTGACTGATCATAACTCAGCCAAATGAAGCGATATCTTAAAAAGTCATACCTTTTTATACTCTGGACACTTAGGAGAATTAATCGCAATCAAAATCTGAAATTCTCAAAATTGAACCCATTTTGTCAAATTTGGATGAAAGAGATATGTGGTCGACAGCTCAATATTTAAAATTCACAATTTTCCCCAACTTTGACTGATCATAACTCAGCCAAATGAAGCGATATCTTAAAAAGTCATACCTTTTTATACTCTGGACACTTAGGAGAATTAATCGCAATCAAAATCTGAAATTCTCAAAATTTAACCCATTTTGTCAAATTTGGATGAAAGAGATATGTGGTCGACAGCTCAATATTTAAAATTCACAATTTTCCCCAACTTTGACTGATCATAACTCAGCCAAATGAAGCGATATCTTAAAAAGTCATACCTTTTTATACTCTGGACACTTAGGAGAATTAATCGCAATCAAAATCTGAAATTCTCAAAATTGAACCCATTTTGTCAAATTTGGATGAAAGAGATATGTGGTCGACAGCTCAATATTTAAAATTCACAATTTTCCCCAACTTTGACTGATCATAACTCAGCCAAATGAAGCGATATCTTAAAAAGTCATACCTTTTTATACTCTGGACACTTAGGAGAATTAATCGCAATCAAAATCTGAAATTCTCAAAATTGAACCCATTTTGTCAAATTTGGATGAAAGAGATATGTGGTCGACAGCTCAATATTTAAAATTCACAATTTTCCCCAACTTTGACTGATCATAACTCAGCCAAATGAAGCGATATCTTAAAAAAGTCATACCTTTTTATACTCTGGACACTTAGGAGAATTAATCGCAATTAACATCTGAAATTCTCAAAATTGAACCCATTTTGTCAAATTTGGATGAAAGAGATATGTGGTCGACAGCTCAATATTTAAAATTCACAATTTTCCCCAACTTTGACTGATCATAACTCAGCCAAATGAAGCGATATCTTAAAAAGTCATACCTTTTTATACTCTGGACACTTAGGAGAATTAATCGCAATCAAAATCTGATTTTGTCAAATTTGGATGAAAGAGATATGTGGTCGACAGCTCAATATTTAAAATTCACAATTTTCCCCAACTTTGACTGATCATAACTCAGCCAAATGAAGCGATATCTTAAAAAGTCATACCTTTTTATACTCTGGACACTTAGGAGAATTAATCGCAATCAAAATCTGAAATTCTCAAAATTTAACCCATTTTGTCAAATTTGGATGAAAGAGATATGTGGTCGACAGCTCAATATTTAAAATTCACAATTTTCCCCAACTTTGACTGATCATAACTCAGCCAAATGAAGCGATATCTTAAAAAGTCATACCTTTTTATACTCTGGACACTTAGGAGAATTAATCGCAATCAAAATCTGAAATTCTCAAAATTTAACCCATTTTGTCAAATTTGGATGAAAGAGATATGTGGTCGACAGCTCAATATTTAAAATTCACAATTTTCCCCAACTTTGACTGATCATAACTCAGCCAAATGAAGCGATATCTTAAAAAGTCATACCTTTTTATACTCTGGACACTTAGGAGAATTAATCGCAATCAAAATCTGAAATTCTCAAAATTTAACCCATTTTGTCAAATTTGGATGAAAGAGATATGTGGTCGACAGCTCAATATTTAAAATTCACAATTTTCCCCAACTTTGACTGATCATAACTCAGCCAAATGAAGCGATATCTTAAAAAATCATACCTTTTTATACTCTCTGCAAGAGAGAGTATATTGGGTTTGTGCAAAAAAAAAAGTATGTAACAGGCAGAAGGAGGCGTGGCAGACCCCATAAAGTATATATATTCTTGATCAGCATCACAAGCCGAGTCGATATAGCCATGTCCGTCTGTCCGTCTGTCTGTCCGTCTGTCCGTCTGTCCGTCTGTCCGTCTGTCCGTCTGTCCGTATGAACAAACAGATTTCAGAGATGGTAAGAGCTACAAGTTTGAATTTGGTCTCTATCGACTCGATATTAAGTCAGTCAATACAAGAATCTTTTTTTTTTCGATGCCACGCCCCGTTCGCCCACAATGAGCAAAAACTAGAAACACCTCGTAAAAAATTGATGTTTTAGGTGAATATCTCAGTAACTATGGCACTTAGGAACACCCATTTTGGTACGCAGGTTCCTAGAGACGGCATAATTGTATTGTCATCAAAAATTTTGGACTGCCACGCCCCCTTTTCCCACAAGAAATAAAATAATTTGCAAACTTCAATGCCGATTTTAAGGCATATGTTCTTATCGTACAGTATTGTTATTTTACATTCGTTTGAAGACAAAATATATTAAACTATCCTGAAAGTTGCATATAAATCGGACTATAAACAAAAGAGCTATCCATGTAAGAAAGTTAATAATTGAACGCAATGTCAATGCATGTGTGCAAGCGAGACAGAAGCATACAAACATGTGAGCGAACGTTTTCGCTGCTTTCTAGCGGCAGCGCTGCTCGCAGACGCTGGCCGTGCCGACCAAAATTCTATTTTTGACAAAATAGTTATCCAGTTAGGAAGTTAAGCCTTTTTTATATGTATGGTTTGGGCAAGAAACTTTCAAGTGTCGTGATGGCGTTGCAGGTTAAGTGCTTGGTCGGCGAACGCAGAGACGTGGGTTCGAGTCGCGGTTGCACATTTAGTAATAAAAATATTTTTTTTATCAAAACCCAGTTTAAAATTTTTTTTCAATTGTTTATAAATAATTTGTTAATAAACAATTTTTTTTTCGATAATGCAACACATTTAAACAACACAATAAAATATATTCTTTTTGATGACGGACCAGGAGTCGAACCCACGACTTCCCGTTCATCGATCGAATACTAATCATTCGCGCCACCGCATCACTTGGAAACTTTCGGCTTAAAACCATAGATATCTCTATAAAAGAGGCTTAACTTCCTAGCTGACCGTCTTTCAACGTCTTTTACAGCAAGTACTATCAGTTGATATTCTCGGATACTGATTTTATTAAAATGATCGGGAATAAAAGGCAGAGAGTATTCTACGGTCGGGCGTGCTCGACTGTACTTTTCTTTCTTGTTATACTCTGGACACTTAGGAGAATTAATCGCAATCAAAATCTGAAATTCTCAAAATTGAACCCATTTTGTCAAATTTGGATGAAAGAGATATGTGGTCCACAGGTCCATATTTAAAATTCACAATTTTCCCCAACTTTGACTGATCATAACTCAGCCAAATGAAGCGATATCTTAAAAAGTCATACCTTTTTATACTCTGGACACTTAGGAGAATTAATCGCAATCAAAATCTGAAATTCTCAAAATTCAACCCATTTTGTCAAATTTGGATGAAAGAGATATGTGGTCGACAGCTCAATATTTAAAATTCACAATTTTCCCCAACTTTGACTGATCATAACTCAGCCAAATGAAGCGATATCTTAAAAAGTCATACCTTTTTATACTCTGGACACTTAGGAGAATTAATCGCAATCAAAATCTGAAATTCTCAAAATTGAACCCATTTTGTCAAATTTGGATGAAAGAGATATGTGGTCGACAGCTCAATATTTAAAATTCACAATTTTCCCCAACTTTGACTGATCATAACTCAGCCAAATGAAGCGATATCTTAAAAAGTCATACCTTTTTATACTCTGGACACTTAGGAGAATTAATCGCAATTAACATCTGAAATTCTCAAAATTGAACCCATTTTGTCAAATTTGGATGAAAGAGATATGTGGTCGACAGCTCAATATTTAAAATTCACAATTTTCCCCAACTTTGACTGATCATAACTCAGCCAAATGAAGCGATATCTTAAAAAGTCATACCTTTTTATACTCTGGACACTTAGGAGAATTAATCGCAATCAAAATCTGAAATTCTCAAAATTTAACCCATTTTGTCAAATTTGGATGAAAGAGATATGTGGTCGACAGCTCAATATTTAAAATTCACAATTTTCCCCAACTTTGACTGATCATAACTCAGCCAAATGAAGCGATATCTTAAAAAGTCATACCTTTTTATACTCTGGACACTTAGGAGAATTAATCGCAATCAAAATCTGAAATTCTCAAAATTGAACCCATTTTGTCAAATTTGGATGAAAGAGATATGTGGTCGACAGCTCAATATTTAAAATTCACAATTTTCCCCAACTTTGACTGATCATAACTCAGCCAAATGAAGCGATATCTTAAAAAGTCATACCTTTTTATACTCTGGACACTTAGGAGAATTAATCGCAATCAAAATCTGAAATTCTCAAAATTGAACCCATTTTGTCAAATTTGGATGAAAGAGATATGTGGTCGACAGCTCAATATTTAAAATTCACAATTTTCCCCAACTTTGACTGATCATAACTCAGCCAAATGAAGCGATATCTTAAAAAGTCATACCTTTTTATACTCTGGACACTTAGGAGAATTAATCGCAATCAAAATCTGAAATTCTCAAAATTTAACCCATTTTGTCAAATTTGGATGAAAGAGATATGTGGTCGACAGCTCAATATTTAAAATTCACAATTTTCCTCGACTTTGACTGATCATAACTCAGCCAAATGAAGCGATATCTTAAAAAGTCATACCTTTTTATACTCTGGACACTTAGGAGAATTAATCGCAATCAAAATCTGAAATTCTCAAAATTGAACCCATTTTGTCAAATTTGGATGAAAGAGATATGTGGTCCACAGGTCCATATTTAAAATTCACAATTTTCCCCAACTTTGACTGATCATAACTCAGCCAAATGAAGCGATATCTTAAAAAGTCATACCTTTTTATACTCTGGACACTTAGGAGAATTAATCGCAATCAAAATCTGAAATTCTCAAAATTTAACCCATTTTGTCAAATTTGGATGAAAGAGATATGTGGTCGACAGCTCAATATTTAAAATTCACAATTTTCCCCAACTTTGACTGATCATAACTCAGCCAAATGAAGCGATATCTTAAAAAATCATACCTTTTTATACTCTGGACACTTAGGAGAATTAATCGCAATCAAAATCTGAAATTCTCAAAATTGAACCCATTTTGTCAAATTTGGATGAAAGAGATATGTGGTCGACAGCTCAATATTTAAAATTCACAATTTTCCCCAACTTTGACTGATCATAACTCAGCCAAATGAAGCGATATCTTAAAAAATCATACCTTTTTATACTCTGGACACTTAGGAGAATTAATCGCAATCAAAATCTGAAATTCTCAAAATTGAACCCATTTTGTCAAATTTGGATGAAAGAGATATGTGGTCGACAGCTCAATATTTAAAATTCACAATTTTCCCCAACTTTGACTGATCATAACTCAACCAAATGAAGCGATATCTTAAAAAGTCATACCTTTTTATACTCTGGACACTTAGGAGAATTAATCGCAATCAAAATCTGAAATTCTCAAAATTGAACCCATTTTGTCAAATTTGGATGAAAGAGATATGTGGTCGACAGCTCAATATTTAAAATTCACAATTTTCCCCAACTTTGACTGATCATAACTCAGCCAAATGAAGCGATATCTTAAAAAGTCATACCTTTTTATACTCTGGACACTTAGGAGAATTAATCGCAATCAAAATCTGAAATTCTCAAAATTGAACCCATTTTGTCAAATTTGGATGAAAGAGATATGTGGTCGACAGCTCAATATTTAAAATTCACAATTTTCCCCAACTTTGACTGATCATAACTCAGCCAAATGAAGCGATATCTTAAAAAGTCATACCTTTTTATACTCTGGACACTTAGGAGAATTAATCGCAATCAAAATCTGAAATTCTCAAAATTGAACCCATTTTGTCAAATTTGGATGAAAGAGATATGTGGTCGACAGCTCAATATTTAAAATTCACAATTTTCCCCAACTTTGACTGATCATAACTCAGCCAAATGAAGCGATATCTTAAAAAATCATACCTTTTTATACTCTGGACACTTAGGAGAATTAATCGCAATCAAAATCTGAAATTCTCAAAATTGAACCCATTTTGTCAAATTTGGATGAAAGAGATATGTGGTCGACAGCTCAATATTTAAAATTCACAATTTTCCCCAACTTTGACTGATCATAACTCAGCCAAATGAAGCGATATCTTAAAAAGTCATACCTTTTTATACTCTGGACACTTAGGAGAATTAATCGCAATCAAAATCTGAAATTCTCAAAATTTAACCCATTTTGTCAAATTTGGATGAAAGAGATATGTGGTCGACAGCTCAATATTTAAAATTCACAATTTTCCCCAACTTTGACTGATCATAACTCAGCCAAATGAAGCGATATCTTAAAAAGTCATACCTTTTTATACTCTGGACACTTAGGAGAATTAATCGCAATCAAAATCTGAAATTCTCAAAATTTAACCCATTTTGTCAAATTTGGATGAAAGAGATATGTGGTCGACAGCTCAATATTTAAAATTCACAATTTTCCCCAACTTTGACTGATCAGAACTCAGCCAAATGAAGCGATATCTTAAAAAGTCATACCTTTTTATACTCTGGACACTTAGGAGAATTAATTGCAATAAAAATCTGAAATTCTCAAAATTTAACCCATTTTGTCAAATTTGGATGAAAGAGATATGTGGTCGACAGCTCAATATTTAAAATTCACAATTTTCCCCAACTTTGACTGATCATAACTCAGCCAAATGAAGCGATATCTTAAAAAATCATACCTTTTTATACTCTGGACACTTAGGAGAATTAATCGCAATCAAAATCTGAAATTCTCAAAATTTAACCCATTTTGTCAAATTTGGATGAAAGAGATATGTGGTCGACAGCTCAATATTTAAAATTCACAATTTTCTCCAAATTTGACTGATCATAACTCAGCCAAATGAAGCGATATCTTAAAAAGTCATACCTTTTTATACTCTGGACACTTAGGAGAATTAATCGCAATCAAAATCTGAAATTCTCAAAATTGAACCCATTTTGTCAAATTTGGATGAAAGAGATATGTGGTCGACAGCTCAATATTTAAAATTCACAATTTTCCCCAACTTTGACTGATCATAACTCAGCCAAATGAAGCGATATCTTAAAAAATCATACCTTTTTATACTCTGGACACTTAGGAGAATTAATCGCAATCAAAATCTGAAATTCTCAAAATTGAACCCATTTTGTCAAATTTGGATGAAAGAGATATGTGGTCGACAGCTCAATATTTAAAATTCACAATTTTCCCCAACTTTGACTGATCAGAACTCAGCCAAATGAAGCGATATCTTAAAAAGTCATACCTTTTTATACTCTGGACACTTAGGAGAATTAATCGCAATAAAAATCTGAAATTCTCAAAAATTAACCCATTTTGTCAAATTTGGATGAAAGAGATATGTGGTCGACAGCTCAATATTTAAAATTCACAATTTTCCCCAACTTTGACTGATCATAACTCAGCCAAATGAAGCGATATCTTAAAAAGTCATACCTTTTTATACTCTGGACACTTAGGAGAATTAATCGCAATCAAAATCTGAAATTCTCAAAATTTAACCCATTTTGTCAAATTTGGATGAAAGAGATATGTGGTCGACAGCTCAATATTTAAAATTCACAATTTTCCCCAACTTTGACTGATCATAACTCAGCCAAATGAAGCGATATCTTAAAAAGTCATACCTTTTTATACTCTGGACACTTAGGAGAATTAATCGCAATCAAAATCTGAAATTCTCAAAATTTAACCCATTTTGTCAAATTTGGATAAAAGAGATATGTGGTCCACAGGTCCATATTTAAAATTCACAATTTTCCCCAACTTTGACTGATCATAACTCAGCCAAATGAAGCGATATCTTAAAAAATCATACCTTTTTATACTCTGGACACTTAGGAGAATTAATCGCAATCAAAATCTGAAATTCTCAAAATTGAACCCATTTTGTCAAATTTGGATGAAAGAGATATGTGGTCGACAGCTCAATATTTAAAATTCACAATTTTCCCCAACTTTGACTGATCATAACTCAGCCAAATGAAGCGATATCTTAAAAAGTCATACCTTTTTATACTCTGGACACTTAGGAGAATTAATCGCAATCAAAATCTGAAATTCTCAAAATTGAACCCATTTTGTCAAATTTGGATGAAAGAGATATGTGGTCGACAGCTCAATATTTAAAATTCACAATTTTCCCCAACTTTGACTGATCATAACTCAGCCAAATGAAGCGATATCTTAAAAAGTCATACCTTTTTAGACCCCGTACTCTAAAAAAGAGTAGAGGGGTCTATTAAGTTTGTCTGAAGCGAAATGTGCGTAACAGGCAGAAGGAGGCGTGGCCGACCCCATAAAGTATATATATTCTTGATCAGTATCAACAGCCGAGACGATATAGCAATGTCCGTCTGTCCGTCTGTCCGTCTGTCCGTCCGTCTGTATGAACACCTGGAACTTCTAAACTACAAGAGCTAGAGCCACCAAATTTGGAATGAAAGTCCGTCTGCTTCGCGAGCAGATCAAGTTTATTTCAAATCTTTGCCACGCCCCCTACCGCCCCCGCAAATTGCAAAAAACTTTTTTCACATCACTATAACTTGAAAACGACTAGAGCTAGAAAGACCAAATTCACACAATATGTGTATGGTACCATTGTTACTATCCTCACCAAGTTTGAACCGGATCGGACAACTATAGCCTATAGCTCCCATAGGACAAATCGGTCAAAAATATGAAATTTGTATGAAGACATGTAATGTTAGTTGAGCGATCGCAACCAAACTTACACAGGATGTGTGTATTATTATTAAAAATATCCCCACCAAGTTTGGTCCAAATCGGACAACAATAACATATAAAACAAATTAATCAAAAATGCTGAATTTTATGTAAAAATTGTTTGTTTACACTGCTTGCAAGAGTTTTTACACTGCTTGCAAGAGGTAACTATACGTTTAACTACACAAACTGCAGCAAGCAGTGTACTGTGTTAAATAAGCAATTATTGCATGTGAATGAAAATAATCCAACTGAATTATCAGCAGAGCGTGGTCTTATTGGTAGGGTCGCGGTTCATTATTTTGCAAATCCGCGTGGGTCCCAGGTTCGAGTCTAGCCAAAGTTAAATACAAATTTTTTAATTTTTTAATTTTAACACAAATTGTAAACCTATTTCAAATAATAATAACGTTTATTTGTATTTAAAATGTATTTTCGTAACATGGTATGCTAAAAAAAAAAGTAATACGAAAGTCCAAAACAATTCAGAAAACTCCCTTGCACGTACATACATTTATTAATGTGTATGTATATACATTCATACATACATGCATACATATTTTTTCTTATGCTTTGCACTTGTTCAACTGCTTTGAACTGCTTAACGTAGTTCAATTGAAGTAAGTTGTTCAGTTGATCGGCATTTAGCGCTCATTGGTACTTGTTCCGAACTGATTTTGGGACGCGCCAAAAATAAATTCTGTTACTATACAGATTCATGCAATGCTACTGAACGCAGATATTGTTTTAATTTTTACCATTTTGAATGAAAGATTTCAATTCTAATACATATTTATTTGTATAGTTGTTGTCTCGCATGATAACACATTTTAAAATGCACTCCCGCCTTATATTAAATGTCAATGAGAATAATCAACGCGATTTGGAAGTAGAGAGTGGACCAATTGGTAGGGTTACGGTTCGTTCATTTGCAAATCGGCATGGGTCGCAGGTTCGAGTCCCAGTCAAAGTTAATATATAAATTTTCTATTTTAATTATAAGCACTATTTTAAATAAATTATATTTCTTTTATTTTAAAACCTGTTCCCAAAACATTGAATAATAAGAAGAAGTATTTCGATATTTAAAACATTTACATACTTATATAAATACGGCTTTTTTTTTTAAAATAAGCCAAGAAAGGAAAATGTGCATTTAATTGTGTATATATTTACATACATTTGTATATAAATATGTATGTATACAAAATGTGAATAACTCCGTTTTTCTTCTTTTTCGTATGGAGTGAGCACGGGGTCTTTTACAGTCGGCTCGCTCGACTGTAGCCTTTCTTACTTGTTATACTCTGGACACTTAGGAGAATTAATCGCAATCAAAATCTGAAATTCTCAAAATTGAACCCATTTTGTCAAATTTGGATGAAAGAGATATGTGGTCGACAGCTCAATATTTAAAATTCACAATTTTCCCCAACTTTGACTGATCATAACTCAGCCAAATGAAGCGATATCTTAAAAAGTCATACCTTTTTATACTCTGGACACTTAGGAGAATTAATCGCAATCAAAATCTGAAATTCTCAAAATTTAACCCATTTTGTCAAATTTGGATGAAAGAGATATGTGGTCGACAGCTCAATATTTAAAATTCACAATTTTCCCCAACTTTGACTGATCATAACTCAGCCAAATGAAGCGATATCTTAAAAAGTCATACCTTTTTATACTCTGGACACTTAGGAGAATTAATCGCAATCAAAATCTGAAATTCTCAAAATTGAACCCATTTTGTCAAATTTGGATGAAAGAAATATGTGGTCCACAGGTCCATATTTAAAATTCACAATTTTCCCCAACTTTGACTGATCATAACTCAGCCAAATGAAGCGATATCTTAAAAAGTCATACCTTTTTATACTCTGGACACTTAGGAGAATTAATCGCAATCAAAATCTGAAATTCTCAAAATTGAACCCATTTTGTCAAATTTGTATGAAAGAGATATGTGGTCGACAGCTCAATATTTAAAATTCACAATTTTCCCCAACTTTGACTGATCATAACTCAGCCAAATGAAGCGATATCTTAAAAAGTCATACCTTTTTATACTCTGGACACTTAGGAGAATTAATCGCAATCAAAATCTGAAATTCTCAAAATTGAACCCATTTTGTCAAATTTGGATGAAAGAGATATGTGGTCGACAGCTCAATATTTAAAATTCACAATTTTCCCCAACTTTGACTGATCATAACTCAGCCAAATGAAGCGATATCTTAAAAAGTCATACCTTTTTATACTCTGGACACTTAGGAGAATTAATCGCAATCAAAATCTGAAATTCTCAAAATTGAACCCATTTTGTCAAATTTGGATGAAAGAGATATGTGGTCGACAGCTCAATATTTAAAATTCACAATTTTCCCCAACTTTGACTGATCATAACTCAGCCAAATGAAGCGATATCTTAAAAAGTCATACCTTTTTATACTCTGGACACTTAGGAGAATTAATCGCAATCAAAATCTGAAATTCTCAAAATTTAACCCATTTTGTCAAATTTGGATGAAAGAGATATGTGGTCGACAGCTCAATATTTAAAATTCACAATTTTCCCCAACTTTGACTGATCATAACTCAGCCAAATGAAGCGATATCTTAAAAAGTCATACCTTTTTTATACTCTGGACACTTAGGAGAATTAATCGCAATCAAAATCTGAAATTCTCAAAATTGAACCCATTTTGTCAAATTTGGATGAAAGAGATATGTGGTCGACAGCTCAATATTTAAAATTCACAATTTTCCCCAACTTTGACTGATCATAACTCAGCCAAATGAAGCGATATCTTAAAAAGTCATACCTTTTTATACTCTGGACACTTAGGAGAATTAATCGCAATCAAAATCTGAAATTCTCAAAATTTAACCCATTTTGTCAAATTTGGATGAAAGAGATATGTGGTCGACAGCTCAATATTTAAAATTCACAATTTTCCCCAACTTTGACTGATCATAACTCAGCCAAATGAAGCGATATCTTAAAAAGTCATACCTTTTTATACTCTGGACACTTAGGAGAATTAATCGCAATCAAAATCTGAAATTCTCAAAATTTAACCCATTTTGTCAAATTTGGATGAAAGAGATATGTGGTCGACAGCTCAATATTTAAAATTCACAATTTTCCCCAACTTTGACTGATCATAACTCAGCCAAATGAAGCTAATCCTTTTTATACTCTGGACATTAAGGAAAATTAATCACAAAAAAAATTTAAAATTTTAAAAATGACCCATTTTGTCAAATTTGGTGAAAGAGATATGTGGTCGACAGCTCAATATTTAAAATTCAATTTTCCCAACTTTGACTGATCATAACTCAGCAAATGAAGCGATATCTTAAAAAGTCATACCTTTTTATACTCTGGACACTTAGGAGAATTAATCGCAATCAAAATCTGAAATTCTCAAAATTGAACCCATTTTGTCAAATTTGGATGAAAGAGATATGTGGTCGACAGCTCAATATTTAAAATTCACAATTTTCCCCAACTTTGACTGATCATAACTCAGCCAAATGAAGCGATATCTTAAAAAGTCATACCTTTTTATACTCTGGACACTTAGGAGAATTAATCGCAATCAAAATCTGAAATTCTCAAAATTGAACCCATTTTGTCAAATTTGGATGAAAGAGATATGTGGTCGACAGCTCAATATTTAAAATTCACAATTTTCCCCAACTTTGACTGATCATAACTCAGCCAAATGAAGCGATATCTTAAAAAGTCATACCTTTTTATACTCTGGACACTTAGGAGAATTAATCGCAATCAAAATCTGAAATTCTCAAAAATTGAACCCATTTTGTCAAATTTGGATGAAAGAGATATGTGGTCGACAGCTCAATATTTAAAATTCACAATTTTCCCCAACTTTGACTGATCATAACTCAGCCAAATGAAGCGATATCTTAAAAAGTCATACCTTTTTATACTCTGGACACTTAGGAGAATTAATCGCAATCAAAATCTGAAATTCTCAAAAATTGAACCCATTTTGTCAAATTTGGATGAAAGAGATATGTGGTCGACAGCTCAATATTTAAAATTCACAATTTTCCCCAACTTTGACTGATCATAACTCAGCCAAATGAAGCGATATCTTAAAAAGTCATACCTTTTTTATACTCTGGACACTTAGGAGAATTAATCGCAATCAAAATCTGAAATTCTCAAAATTGAACCCATTTTGTCAAATTTGGATGAAAGAGATATGTGGTCGACAGCTCAATATTTAAAATTCACAATTTTCCCCCAACTTTGACTGATCATAACTCAGCCAAATGAAGCGATATCTTAAAAAGTCATACCTTTTTTATACTCTGGACACTTAGGAGAATTAATCGCAATCAAAATCTGAAATTCTCAAAAATTGAACCCATTTTGTCAAATTTGGATGAAAGAGATATGTGGTCGACAGCTCAATATTTAAAATTCACAATTTTCCCCAACTTTGACTGATCATAACTCAGCCAAATGAAGCGATATCTTAAAAAGTCATACCTTTTTTATACTCTGGACACTTAGGAGAATTAATCGCAATCAAAATCTGAAATTCTCAAAATTGAACCCATTTTGTCAAATTTGGATGAAAGAGATATGTGGTCGACAGCTCAATATTTAAAATTCACAATTTTTCCCCAACTTTGACTGATCATAACTCAGCCAAATGAAGCGATATCTTAAAAAGTCATACCTTTTTATACTCTGGACACTTAGGAGAATTAATCGCAATCAAAATCTGAAATTCTCAAAATTGAACCCATTTTGTCAAATTTGGATGAAAGAGATATGTGGTCGACAGCTCAATATTTAAAATTCACAATTTTCCCCAACTTTGACTGATCATAACTCAGCCAAATGAAGCGATATCTTAAAAAGTCATACCTTTTTATACTCTGGACACTTAGGAGAATTAATCGCAATCAAAATCTGAAATTCTCAAAAATTTGAACCCATTTTGTCAAATTTGGATGAAAGAGATATGTGGTCGACAGCTCAATATTTAAAATTCACAATTTTCCCCAACTTTGACTGATCATAACTCAGCCAAATGAAGCGATATCTTAAAAAGTCATACCTTTTTATACTCTGGACACTTAGGAGAATTAATCGCAATCAAAATCTGAAATTCTCAAAATTGAACCCATTTTGTCAAATTTGGATGAAAGAGATATGTGGTCGACAGCTCAATATTTAAAATTCACAATTTTCCCCAACTTTGACTGATCATAACTCAGCCAAATGAAGCGATATCTTAAAAAGTCATACCTTTTTATACTCTGGACACTTAGGAGAATTAATCGCAATCAAAATCTGAAATTCTCAAAAATTGAACCCATTTTGTCAAATTTGGATGAAAGAGATATGTGGTCGACAGCTCAATATTTAAAATTCACAATTTTCCCCAACTTTGACTGATCATAACTCAGCCAAATGAAGCGATATCTTAAAAAGTCATACCTTTTTATACTCTGGACACTTAGGAGAATTAATCGCAATCAAAATCTGAAATTCTCAAAATTGAACCCATTTTGTCAAATTTGGATGAAAGAGATATGTGGTCGACAGCTCAATATTTAAAATTCACAATTTTCCCCAACTTTGACTGATCATAACTCAGCCAAATGAAGCGATATCTTAAAAAGTCATACCTTTTTATACTCTGGACACTTAGGAGAATTAATCGCAATCAAAATCTGAAATTCTCAAAAATTGAACCCATTTTGTCAAATTTGGATGAAAGAGATATGTGGTCGACAGCTCAATATTTAAAATTCACAATTTTCCCCCAACTTTGACTGATCATAACTCAGCCAAATGAAGCGATATCTTAAAAAAGTCATACCTTTTTATACTCTGGACACTTAGGAGAATTAATCGCAATCAAAATCTGAAATTCTCAAAATTGAACCCATTTTGTCAAATTTGGATGAAAGAGATATGTGGTCGACAGCTCAATATTTAAAATTCACAATTTTCCCCAACTTTGACTGATCATAACTCAGCCAAATGAAGCGATATCTTAAAAAGTCATACCTTTTTATACTCTGGACACTTAGGAGAATTAATCGCAATCAAAATCTGAAATTCTCAAAATTGAACCCATTTTGTCAAATTTGGATGAAAGAGATATGTGGTCGACAGCTCAATATTTAAAATTCACAATTTTTCCCCAACTTTGACTGATCATAACTCAGCCAAATGAAGCGATATCTTAAAAAGTCATACCTTTTTATACTCTGGACACTTAGGAGAATTAATCGCAATCAAAATCTGAAATTCTCAAAATTGAACCCATTTTGTCAAATTTGGATGAAAGAGATATGTGGTCGACAGCTCAATATTTAAAATTCACAATTTTCCCCAACTTTGACTGATCATAACTCAGCCAAATGAAGCGATATCTTAAAAAGTCATACCTTTTTATACTCTGGACACTTAGGAGAATTAATCGCAATCAAAATCTGAAATTCTCAAAAATTGAACCCATTTTGTCAAATTTGGATGAAAGAGATATGTGGTCGACAGCTCAATATTTAAAATTCACAATTTTCCCCAACTTTGACTGATCATAACTCAGCCAAATGAAGCGATATCTTAAAAAATCATACCTTTTTTATACTCTGGACACTTAGGAGAATTAATCGCAATCAAAATCTGAAATTCTCAAAATTGAACCCATTTTGTCAAATTTGGATGAAAGAGATATGTGGTCGACAGCTCAATATTTAAAATTCACAATTTC
The DNA here is from genome assembly GCA_018903735.1 of Drosophila cardini. Taxonomy (NCBI): domain Eukaryota; kingdom Metazoa; phylum Arthropoda; class Insecta; order Diptera; family Drosophilidae; genus Drosophila; species Drosophila cardini. The sequence goes on from JAEIGM010000186.1 coordinate 31,500, forward strand.
CCCCAACTTTGACTGATCATAACTCAGCCAAATGAAGCGATATCTTAAAAAGTCATACCTTTTTATACTCTGGACACTTAGGAGAATTAATCGCAATCAAAATCTGAAATTCTCAAAATTGAACCCATTTTGTCAAATTTGGATGAAAGAGATATGTGGTCGACAGCTCAATATTTAAAATTCACAATTTTCCCCAACTTTGACTGATCATAACTCAGCCAAATGAAGCGATATCTTAAAAAGTCATACCTTTTTATACTCTGGACACTTAGGAGAATTAATCGCAATCAAAATCTGAAATTCTCAAAATTGAACCCATTTTGTCAAATTTGGATGAAAGAGATATGTGGTCGACAGCTCAATATTTAAAATTCACAATTTTCCCCAACTTTGACTGATCATAACTCAGCCAAATGAAGCGATATCTTAAAAAGTCATACCTTTTTTATACTCTGGACACTTAGGAGAATTAATCGCAATCAAAATCTGAAATTCTCAAAAATTGAACCCATTTTGTCAAATTTGGATGAAAGAGATATGTGGTCGACAGCTCAATATTTAAAATTCACAATTTTCCCCAACTTTGACTGATCATAACTCAGCCAAATGAAGCGATATCTTAAAAAGTCATACCTTTTTATACTCTGGACACTTAGGAGAATTAATCGCAATCAAAATCTGAAATTCTCAAAATTGAACCCATTTTGTCAAATTTGGATGAAAGAGATATGTGGTCGACAGCTCAATATTTAAAATTCACAATTTTCCCCAACTTTGACTGATCATAACTCAGCCAAATGAAGCGATATCTTAAAAAGTCATACCTTTTTTATACTCTGGACACTTAGGAGAATTAATCGCAATCAAAATCTGAAATTCTCAAAATTGAACCCATTTTGTCAAATTTGGATGAAAGAGATATGTGGTCGACAGCTCAATATTTAAAATTCACAATTTTCCCCAACTTTGACTGATCATAACTCAGCCAAATGAAGCGATATCTTAAAAAGTCATACCTTTTTATACTCTGGACACTTAGGAGAATTAATCGCAATCAAAATCTGAAATTCTCAAAAATTGAACCCATTTTGTCAAATTTGGATGAAAGAGATATGTGGTCGACAGCTCAATATTTAAAATTCACAATTTTCCCCAACTTTGACTGATCATAACTCAGCCAAATGAAGCGATATCTTAAAAAGTCATACCTTTTTTATACTCTGGACACTTAGGAGAATTAATCGCAATCAAAATCTGAAATTCTCAAAAATTGAACCCATTTTGTCAAATTTGGATGAAAGAGATATGTGGTCGACAGCTCAATATTTAAAATTCACAATTTTCCCCAACTTTGACTGATCATAACTCAGCCAAATGAAGCGATATCTTAAAAAGTCATACCTTTTTTATACTCTGGACACTTAGGAGAATTAATCGCAATCAAAATCTGAAATTCTCAAAATTGAACCCATTTTGTCAAATTTGGATGAAAGAGATATGTGGTCGACAGCTCAATATTTAAAATTCACAATTTTCCCCAACTTTGACTGATCATAACTCAGCCAAATGAAGCGATATCTTAAAAAGTCATACCTTTTTTATACTCTGGACACTTAGGAGAATTAATCGCAATCAAAATCTGAAATTCTCAAAATTGAACCCATTTTGTCAAATTTGGATGAAAGAGATATGTGGTCGACAGCTCAATATTTAAAATTCACAATTTTCCCCAACTTTGACTGATCATAACTCAGCCAAATGAAGCGATATCTTAAAAAGTCATACCTTTTTATACTCTGGACACTTAGGAGAATTAATCGCAATCAAAATCTGAAATTCTCAAAATTGAACCCATTTTGTCAAATTTGGATGAAAGAGATATGTGGTCGACAGCTCAATATTTAAAATTCACAATTTTCCCCAACTTTGACTGATCATAACTCAGCCAAATGAAGCGATATCTTAAAAAGTCATACCTTTTTTATACTCTGGACACTTAGGAGAATTAATCGCAATCAAAATCTGAAATTCTCAAAAATTGAACCCATTTTGTCAAATTTGGATGAAAGAGATATGTGGTCGACAGCTCAATATTTAAAATTCACAATTTTCCCCAACTTTGACTGATCATAACTCAGCCAAATGAAGCGATATCTTAAAAAGTCATACCTTTTTTATACTCTGGACACTTAGGAGAATTAATCGCAATCAAAATCTGAAATTCTCAAAATTGAACCCATTTTGTCAAATTTGGATGAAAGAGATATGTGGTCGACAGCTCAATATTTAAAATTCACAATTTTCCCCAACTTTGACTGATCATAACTCAGCCAAATGAAGCGATATCTTAAAAAGTCATACCTTTTTTATACTCTGGACACTTAGGAGAATTAATCGCAATCAAAATCTGAAATTCTCAAAAATTTGAACCCATTTTGTCAAATTTGGATGAAAGAGATATGTGGTCGACAGCTCAATATTTAAAATTCACAATTTTCCCCAACTTTGACTGATCATAACTCAGCCAAATGAAGCGATATCTTAAAAAGTCATACCTTTTTTATACTCTGGACACTTAGGAGAATTAATCGCAATCAAAATCTGAAATTCTCAAAATTGAACCCATTTTGTCAAATTTGGATGAAAGAGATATGTGGTCGACAGCTCAATATTTAAAATTCACAATTTTCCCCAACTTTGACTGATCATAACTCAGCCAAATGAAGCGATATCTTAAAAAGTCATACCTTTTTTATACTCTGGACACTTAGGAGAATTAATCGCAATCAAAATCTGAAATTCTCAAAAATTGAACCCATTTTGTCAAATTTGGATGAAAGAGATATGTGGTCGACAGCTCAATATTTAAAATTCACAATTTTCCCCAACTTTGACTGATCATAACTCAGCCAAATGAAGCGATATCTTAAAAAGTCATACCTTTTTTATACTCTGGACACTTAGGAGAATTAATCGCAATCAAAATCTGAAATTCTCAAAATTGAACCCATTTTGTCAAATTTGGATGAAAGAGATATGTGGTCGACAGCTCAATATTTAAAATTCACAATTTTCCCCAACTTTGACTGATCATAACTCAGCCAAATGAAGCGATATCTTAAAAAGTCATACCTTTTTTATACTCTGGACACTTAGGAGAATTAATCGCAATCAAAATCTGAAATTCTCAAAAATTGAACCCATTTTGTCAAATTTGGATGAAAGAGATATGTGGTCGACAGCTCAATATTTAAAATTCACAATTTTCCCCAACTTTGACTGATCATAACTCAGCCAAATGAAGCGATATCTTAAAAAGTCATACCTTTTTTATACTCTGGACACTTAGGAGAATTAATCGCAATCAAAATCTGAAATTCTCAAAAATTGAACCCATTTTGTCAAATTTGGATGAAAGAGATATGTGGTCGACAGCTCAATATTTAAAATTCACAATTTTCCCCAACTTTGACTGATCATAACTCAGCCAAATGAAGCGATATCTTAAAAAGTCATACCTTTTTTATACTCTGGACACTTAGGAGAATTAATCGCAATCAAAATCTGAAATTCTCAAAATTGAACCCATTTTGTCAAATTTGGATGAAAGAGATATGTGGTCGACAGCTCAATATTTAAAATTCACAATTTTCCCCAACTTTGACTGATCATAACTCAGCCAAATGAAGCGATATCTTAAAAAGTCATACCTTTTTTATACTCTGGACACTTAGGAGAATTAATCGCAATCAAAATCTGAAATTCTCAAAAATTGAACCCATTTTGTCAAATTTGGATGAAAGAGATATGTGGTCGACAGCTCAATATTTAAAATTCACAATTTTCCCCAACTTTGACTGATCATAACTCAGCCAAATGAAGCGATATCTTAAAAAGTCATACCTTTTTTATACTCTGGACACTTAGGAGAATTAATCGCAATCAAAATCTGAAATTCTCAAAAATTGAACCCATTTTGTCAAATTTGGATGAAAGAGATATGTGGTCGACAGCTCAATATTTAAAATTCACAATTTTCCCCAACTTTGACTGATCATAACTCAGCCAAATGAAGCGATATCTTAAAAAGTCATACCTTTTTTATACTCTGGACACTTAGGAGAATTAATCGCAATCAAAATCTGAAATTCTCAAAATTGAACCCATTTTGTCAAATTTGGATGAAAGAGATATGTGGTCGACAGCTCAATATTTAAAATTCACAATTTTCCCCAACTTTGACTGATCATAACTCAGCCAAATGAAGCGATATCTTAAAAAGTCATACCTTTTTTATACTCTGGACACTTAGGAGAATTAATCGCAATCAAAATCTGAAATTCTCAAAAATTGAACCCATTTTGTCAAATTTGGATGAAAGAGATATGTGGTCGACAGCTCAATATTTAAAATTCACAATTTTCCCCAACTTTGACTGATCATAACTCAGCCAAATGAAGCGATATCTTAAAAAGTCATACCTTTTTTATACTCTGGACACTTAGGAGAATTAATCGCAATCAAAATCTGAAATTCTCAAAAATTTGAACCCATTTTGTCAAATTTGGATGAAAGAGATATGTGGTCGACAGCTCAATATTTAAAATTCACAATTTTCCCCAACTTTGACTGATCATAACTCAGCCAAATGAAGCGATATCTTAAAAAGTCATACCTTTTTATACTCTGGACACTTAGGAGAATTAATCGCAATCAAAATCTGAAATTCTCAAAAATTGAACCCATTTTGTCAAATTTGGATGAAAGAGATATGTGGTCGACAGCTCAATATTTAAAATTCACAATTTTCCCCAACTTTGACTGATCATAACTCAGCCAAATGAAGCGATATCTTAAAAAGTCATACCTTTTTTATACTCTGGACACTTAGGAGAATTAATCGCAATCAAAATCTGAAATTCTCAAAAATTGAACCCATTTTGTCAAATTTGGATGAAAGAGATATGTGGTCGACAGCTCAATATTTAAAATTCACAATTTTCCCCAACTTTGACTGATCATAACTCAGCCAAATGAAGCGATATCTTAAAAAGTCATACCTTTTTTATACTCTGGACACTTAGGAGAATTAATCGCAATCAAAATCTGAAATTCTCAAAATTGAACCCATTTTGTCAAATTTGGATGAAAGAGATATGTGGTCGACAGCTCAATATTTAAAATTCACAATTTTCCCCAACTTTGACTGATCATAACTCAGCCAAATGAAGCGATATCTTAAAAAGTCATACCTTTTTATACTCTGGACACTTAGGAGAATTAATCGCAATCAAAATCTGAAATTCTCAAAAATTGAACCCATTTTGTCAAATTTGGATGAAAGAGATATGTGGTCGACAGCTCAATATTTAAAATTCACAATTTTCCCCAACTTTGACTGATCATAACTCAGCCAAATGAAGCGATATCTTAAAAAGTCATACCTTTTTTATACTCTGGACACTTAGGAGAATTAATCGCAATCAAAATCTGAAATTCTCAAAATTGAACCCATTTTGTCAAATTTGGATGAAAGAGATATGTGGTCGACAGCTCAATATTTAAAATTCACAATTTTCCCCAACTTTGACTGATCATAACTCAGCCAAATGAAGCGATATCTTAAAAAGTCATACCTTTTTATACTCTGGACACTTAGGAGAATTAATCGCAATCAAAATCTGAAATTCTCAAAAATGAACCCATTTTGTCAAATTTGGATGAAAGAGATATGTGGTCGACAGCTCAATATTTAAAATTCACAATTTTCCCCAACTTTGACTGATCATAACTCAGCCAAATGAAGCGATATCTTAAAAAGTCATACCTTTTTTATACTCTGGACACTTAGGAGAATTAATCGCAATCAAAATCTGAAATTCTCAAAATTGAACCCATTTTGTCAAATTTGGATGAAAGAGATATGTGGTCGACAGCTCAATATTTAAAATTCACAATTTTCCCCAACTTTGACTGATCATAACTCAGCCAAATGAAGCGATATCTTAAAAAGTCATACCTTTTTATACTCTGGACACTTAGGAGAATTAATCGCAATCAAAATCTGAAATTCTCAAAAATGAACCCATTTTGTCAAATTTGGATGAAAGAGATATGTGGTCGACAGCTCAATATTTAAAATTCACAATTTTCCCCAACTTTGACTGATCATAACTCAGCCAAATGAAGCGATATCTTAAAAAGTCATACCTTTTTATACTCTGGACACTTAGGAGAATTAATCGCAATCAAAATCTGAAATTCTCAAAAATGAACCCATTTTGTCAAATTTGGATGAAAGAGATATGTGGTCGACAGCTCAATATTTAAAATTCACAATTTTCCCCAACTTTGACTGATCATAACTCAGCCAAATGAAGCGATATCTTAAAAAGTCATACCTTTTTATACTCTGGACACTTAGGAGAATTAATCGCAATCAAAATCTGAAATTCTCAAAAATTGAACCCATTTTGTCAAATTTGGATGAAAGAGATATGTGGTCGACAGCTCAATATTTAAAATTCACAATTTTCCCCAACTTTGACTGATCATAACTCAGCCAAATGAAGCGATATCTTAAAAAGTCATACCTTTTTTATACTCTGGACACTTAGGAGAATTAATCGCAATCAAAATCTGAAATTCTCAAAAATTGAACCCATTTTGTCAAATTTGGATGAAAGAGATATGTGGTCGACAGCTCAATATTTAAAATTCACAATTTTCCCCAACTTTGACTGATCATAACTCAGCCAAATGAAGCGATATCTTAAAAAGTCATACCTTTTTTATACTCTGGACACTTAGGAGAATTAATCGCAATCAAAATCTGAAATTCTCAAAAATTGAACCCATTTTGTCAAATTTGGATGAAAGAGATATGTGGTCGACAGCTCAATATTTAAAATTCACAATTTTCCCCAACTTTGACTGATCATAACTCAGCCAAATGAAGCGATATCTTAAAAAGTCATACCTTTTTTATACTCTGGACACTTAGGAGAATTAATCGCAATCAAAATCTGAAATTCTCAAAAATTTAACCCATTTTGTCAAATTTGGATGAAAGAGATATGTGGTCGACAGCTCAATATTTAAAATTCACAATTTTCCCCAACTTTGACTGATCATAACTCAGCCAAATGAAGCGATATCTTAAAAAGTCATACCTTTTTATACTCTGGACACTTAGGAGAATTAATCGCAATCAAAATCTGAAATTCTCAAAAATTGAACCCATTTTGTCAAATTTGGATGAAAGAGATATGTGGTCGACAGCTCAATATTTAAAATTCACAATTTTCCCCAACTTTGACTGATCATAACTCAGCCAAATGAAGCGATATCTTAAAAAGTCATACCTTTTTTATACTCTGGACACTTAGGAGAATTAATCGCAATCAAAATCTGAAATTCTCAAAAATTTGAACCCATTTTGTCAAATTTGGATGAAAGAGATATGTGGTCGACAGCTCAATATTTAAAATTCACAATTTTCCCCAACTTTGACTGATCATAACTCAGCCAAATGAAGCGATATCTTAAAAAGTCATACCTTTTTTATACTCTGGACACTTAGGAGAATTAATCGCAATCAAAATCTGAAATTCTCAAAAATTGAACCCATTTTGTCAAATTTGGATGAAAGAGATATGTGGTCGACAGCTCAATATTTAAAATTCACAATTTTCCCCAACTTTGACTGATCATAACTCAGCCAAATGAAGCGATATCTTAAAAAGTCATACCTTTTTATACTCTGGACACTTAGGAGAATTAATCGCAATCAAAATCTGAAATTCTCAAAAATTGAACCCATTTTGTCAAATTTGGATGAAAGAGATATGTGGTCGACAGCTCAATATTTAAAATTCACAATTTTCCCCAACTTTGACTGATCATAACTCAGCCAAATGAAGCGATATCTTAAAAAGTCATACCTTTTTTATACTCTGGACACTTAGGAGAATTAATCGCAATCAAAATCTGAAATTCTCAAAAATTGAACCCATTTTGTCAAATTTGGATGAAAGAGATATGTGGTCGACAGCTCAATATTTAAAATTCACAATTTTCCCCAACTTTGACTGATCATAACTCAGCCAAATGAAGCGATATCTTAAAAAGTCATACCTTTTTATACTCTGGACACTTAGGAGAATTAATCGCAATCAAAATCTGAAATTCTCAAAATTGAACCCATTTTGTCAAATTTGGATGAAGAGATATGTGGTCGACAGCTCAATATTTAAAATTACAATTTTCCCCATTTGACTGATCATAACTCAGCCAAAAAAAGGAATATTTAAAAAAATAAAACCTTTTTAAACATAAAAAAAAAAAAAAAAAAAAAAAAAAAAAAAAAAAAAAAAAAAAAAAATTTCATTTTGTAAATTTGGATGAAAGAGATATGTGGTCGACAGCTCAATATTTAAAATTCACAATTTTCCCCAACTTTGACTGATCATAACTCAGCCAAATGAAGCGATATCTTAAAAAGTCATACCTTTTTATACTCTGGACACTTAGGAGAATTAATCGCAATCAAAATCTGAAATTCTCAAAATTGAACCCATTTTGTCAAATTTGGATGAAAGAGATATGTGGTCGACAGCTCAATATTTAAAATTCACAATTTTCCCCAACTTTGACTGATCATAACTCAGCCAAATGAAGCGATATCTTAAAAAGTCATACCTTTTTATACTCTGGACACTTAGGAGAATTAATCGCAATCAAAATCTGAAATTCTCAAAATTGAACCCATTTTGTCAAATTTGGATGAAAGAGATATGTGGTCGACAGCTCAATATTTAAAATTCACAATTTTCCCCAACTTTGACTGATCATAACTCAGCCAAATGAAGCGATATCTTAAAAAGTCATACCTTTTTATACTCTGGACACTTAGGAGAATTAATCGCAATCAAAATCTGAAATTCTCAAAATTGAACCCATTTTGTCAAATTTGGATGAAAGAGATATGTGGTCGACAGCTCAATATTTAAAATTCACAATTTTCCCCAACTTTGACTGATCATAACTCAGCCAAATGAAGCGATATCTTAAAAAGTCATACCTTTTTATACTCTGGACACTTAGGAGAATTAATCGCAATCAAAATCTGAAATTCTCAAAATTGAACCCATTTTGTCAAATTTGGATGAAAGAGATATGTGGTCGACAGCTCAATATTTAAAATTCACAATTTTCCCCAACTTTGACTGATCATAACTCAGCCAAATGAAGCGATATCTTAAAAAGTCATACCTTTTTATACTCTGGACACTTAGGAGAATTAATCGCAATCAAAATCTGAAATTCTCAAAATTGAACCCATTTTGTCAAATTTGGATGAAAGAGATATGTGGTCGACAGCTCAATATTTAAAATTCACAATTTTCCCCAACTTTGACTGATCATAACTCAGCCAAATGAAGCGATATCTTAAAAAGTCATACCTTTTTTATACTCTGGACACTTAGGAGAATTAATCGCAATCAAAATCTGAAATTCTCAAAATTGAACCCATTTTGTCAAATTTGGATGAAAGAGATATGTGGTCGACAGCTCAATATTTAAAATTCACAATTTTCCCCAACTTTGACTGATCATAACTCAGCCAAATGAAGCGATATCTTAAAAAGTCATACCTTTTTATACTCTGGACACTTAGGAGAATTAATCGCAATCAAAATCTGAAATTCTCAAAATTGAACCCATTTTGTCAAATTTGGATGAAAGAGATATGTGGTCGACAGCTCAATATTTAAAATTCACAATTTTCCCCAACTTTGACTGATCATAACTCAGCCAAATGAAGCGATATCTTAAAAAGTCATACCTTTTTATACTCTGGACACTTAGGAGAATTAATCGCAATCAAAATCTGAAATTCTCAAAATTGAACCCATTTTGTCAAATTTGGATGAAAGAGATATGTGGTCGACAGCTCAATATTTAAAATTCACAATTTTCCCCAACTTTGACTGATCATAACTCAGCCAAATGAAGCGATATCTTAAAAAGTCATACCTTTTTTATACTCTGGACACTTAGGAGAATTAATCGCAATCAAAATCTGAAATTCTCAAAATTGAACCCATTTTGTCAAATTTGGATGAAAGAGATATGTGGTCGACAGCTCAATATTTAAAATTCACAATTTTCCCCAACTTTGACTGATCATAACTCAGCCAAATGAAGCGATATCTTAAAAAGTCATACCTTTTTTATACTCTGGACACTTAGGAGAATTAATCGCAATCAAAATCTGAAATTCTCAAAATTGAACCCATTTTGTCAAATTTGGATGAAAGAGATATGTGGTCGACAGCTCAATATTTAAAATTCACAATTTTCCCCAACTTTGACTGATCATAACTCAGCCAAATGAAGCGATATCTTAAAAAGTCATACCTTTTTATACTCTGGACACTTAGGAGAATTAATCGCAATCAAAATCTGAAATTCTCAAAATTGAACCCATTTTGTCAAATTTGGATGAAAGAGATATGTGGTCGACAGCTCAATATTTAAAATTCACAATTTTCCCCAACTTTGACTGATCATAACTCAGCCAAATGAAGCGATATCTTAAAAAGTCATACCTTTTTTATACTCTGGACACTTAGGAGAATTAATCGCAATCAAAATCTGAAATTCTCAAAATTGAACCCATTTTGTCAAATTTGGATGAAAGAGATATGTGGTCGACAGCTCAATATTTAAAATTCACAATTTTCCCCAACTTTGACTGATCATAACTCAGCCAAATGAAGCGATATCTTAAAAAGTCATACCTTTTTATACTCTGGACACTTAGGAGAATTAATCGCAATCAAAATCTGAAATTCTCAAAATTGAACCCATTTTGTCAAATTTGGATGAAAGAGATATGTGGTCGACAGCTCAATATTTAAAATTCACAATTTTCCCCAACTTTGACTGATCATAACTCAGCCAAATGAAGCGATATCTTAAAAAGTCATACCTTTTTATACTCTGGACACTTAGGAGAATTAATCGCAATCAAAATCTGAAATTCTCAAAATTGAACCCATTTTGTCAAATTTGGATGAAAGAGATATGTGGTCGACAGCTCAATATTTAAAATTCACAATTTTCCCCAACTTTGACTGATCATAACTCAGCCAAATGAAGCGATATCTTAAAAAGTCATACCTTTTTTATACTCTGGACACTTAGGAGAATTAATCGCAATCAAAATCTGAAATTCTCAAAAATTGAACCCATTTTGTCAAATTTGGATGAAAGAGATATGTGGTCGACAGCTCAATATTTAAAATTCACAATTTTCCCCAACTTTGACTGATCATAACTCAGCCAAATGAAGCGATATCTTAAAAAGTCATACCTTTTTATACTCTGGACACTTAGGAGAATTAATCGCAATCAAAATCTGAAATTCTCAAAATTGAACCCATTTTGTCAAATTTGGATGAAAGAGATATGTGGTCGACAGCTCAATATTTAAAATTCACAATTTTCCCCAACTTTGACTGATCATAACTCAGCCAAATGAAGCGATATCTTAAAAAGTCATACTTTTTTATTTTTTAGACACTTAGGAGAATTAATCCCAATCAAAATCTGAAATTCTCAAAATTGAACCCATTTTGTCAAATTTGGATGAAAGAGATATGTGGTCGACAGCTCAATATTTAAAATTCACAATTTTCCCCAACTTTGACTGATCATAACTCAGCCAAATGAAGCGATATCTTAAAAAGTCATACCTTTTTATACTCTGGACACTTAGGAGAATTAATCGCAATCAAAATCTGAAATTCTCAAAATTGAACCCATTTTGTCAAATTTGGATGAAAGAGATATGTGGTCGACAGCTCAATATTTAAAATTCACAATTTTCCCCAACTTTGACTGATCATAACTCAGCCAAATGAAGCGATATCTTAAAAAGTCATACCTTTTTATACTCTGGACACTTAGGAGAATTAATCGCAATCAAAATCTGAAATTCTCAAAATTGAACCCATTTTGTCAAATTTGGATGAAAGAGATATGTGGTCGACAGCTCAATATTTAAAATTCACAATTTTCCCCAACTTTGACTGATCATAACTCAGCCAAATGAAGCGATATCTTAAAAAGTCATACCTTTTTTATACTCTGGACACTTAGGAGAATTAATCGCAATCAAAATCTGAAATTCTCAAAATTGAACCCATTTTGTCAAATTTGGATGAAAGAGATATGTGGTCGACAGCTCAATATTTAAAATTCACAATTTTCCCCAACTTTGACTGATCATAACTCAGCCAAATGAAGCGATATCTTAAAAAGTCATACCTTTTTTATACTCTGGACACTTAGGAGAATTAATCGCAATCAAAATCTGAAATTCTCAAAATTGAACCCATTTTGTCAAATTTGGATGAAAGAGATATGTGGTCGACAGCTCAATATTTAAAATTCACAATTTTCCCCAACTTTGACTGATCATAACTCAGCCAAATGAAGCGATATCTTAAAAAGTCATACCTTTTTATACTCTGGACACTTAGGAGAATTAATCGCAATCAAAATCTGAAATTCTCAAAATTGAACCCATTTTGTCAAATTTGGATGAAAGAGATATGTGGTCGACAGCTCAATATTTAAAATTCACAATTTTCCCCAACTTTGACTGATCATAACTCAGCCAAATGAAGCGATATCTTAAAAAGTCATACCTTTTTATACTCTGGACACTTAGGAGAATTAATCGCAATCAAAATCTGAAATTCTCAAAATTGAACCCATTTTGTCAAATTTGGATGAAAGAGATATGTGGTCGACAGCTCAATATTTAAAATTCACAATTTTCCCCAACTTTGACTGATCATAACTCAGCCAAATGAAGCGATATCTTAAAAAGTCATACCTTTTTATACTCTGGACACTTAGGAGAATTAATCGCAATCAAAATCTGAAATTCTCAAAAATTGAACCCATTTTGTCAAATTTGGATGAAAGAGATATGTGGTCGACAGCTCAATATTTAAAATTCACAATTTTCCCCAACTTTGACTGATCATAACTCAGCCAAATGAAGCGATATCTTAAAAAGTCATACCTTTTTATACTCTGGACACTTAGGAGAATTAATCGCAATCAAAATCTGAAATTCTCAAAATTGAACCCATTTTGTCAAATTTGGATGAAAGAGATATGTGGTCGACAGCTCAATATTTAAAATTCACAATTTTCCCCAACTTTGACTGATCATAACTCAGCCAAATGAAGCGATATCTTAAAAAGTCATACCTTTTTATACTCTGGACACTTAGGAGAATTAATCGCAATCAAAATCTGAAATTCTCAAAATTGAACCCATTTTGTCAAATTTGGATGAAAGAGATATGTGGTCGACAGCTCAATATTTAAAATTCACAATTTTCCCCAACTTTGACTGATCATAACTCAGCCAAATGAAGCGATATCTTAAAAAGTCATACCTTTTTTATACTCTGGACACTTAGGAGAATTAATCGCAATCAAAATCTGAAATTCTCAAAATTGAACCCATTTTGTCAAATTTGGATGAAAGAGATATGTGGTCGACAGCTCAATATTTAAAATTCACAATTTTCCCCAACTTTGACTGATCATAACTCAGCCAAATGAAGCGATATCTTAAAAAGTCATACCTTTTTATACTCTGGACACTTAGGAGAATTAATCGCAATCAAAATCTGAAATTCTCAAAATTGAACCCATTTTGTCAAATTTGGATGAAAGAGATATGTGGTCGACAGCTCAATATTTAAAATTCACAATTTTCCCCAACTTTGACTGATCATAACTCAGCCAAATGAAGCGATATCTTAAAAAGTCATACCTTTTTTATACTCTGGACACTTAGGAGAATTAATCGCAATCAAAATCTGAAATTCTCAAAATTGAACCCATTTTGTCAAATTTGGATGAAAGAGATATGTGGTCGACAGCTCAATATTTAAAATTCACAATTTTCCCCAACTTTGACTGATCATAACTCAGCCAAATGAAGCGATATCTTAAAAAGTCATACCTTTTTATACTCTGGACACTTAGGAGAATTAATCGCAATCAAAATCTGAAATTCTCAAAATTGAACCCATTTTGTCAAATTTGGATGAAAGAGATATGTGGTCGACAGCTCAATATTTAAAATTCACAATTTTCCCCAACTTTGACTGATCATAACTCAGCCAAATGAAGCGATATCTTAAAAAGTCATACCTTTTTTATACTCTGGACACTTAGGAGAATTAATCGCAATCAAAATCTGAAATTCTCAAAATTGAACCCATTTTGTCAAATTTGGATGAAAGAGATATGTGGTCGACAGCTCAATATTTAAAATTCACAATTTTCCCCAACTTTGACTGATCATAACTCAGCCAAATGAAGCGATATCTTAAAAAGTCATACCTTTTTTATACTCTGGACACTTAGGAGAATTAATCGCAATCAAAATCTGAAATTCTCAAAATTGAACCCATTTTGTCAAATTTGGATGAAAGAGATATGTGGTCGACAGCTCAATATTTAAAATTCACAATTTTCCCCAACTTTGACTGATCATAACTCAGCCAAATGAAGCGATATCTTAAAAAGTCATACCTTTTTATACTCTGGACACTTAGGAGAATTAATCGCAATCAAAATCTGAAATTCTCAAAATTGAACCCATTTTGTCAAATTTGGATGAAAGAGATATGTGGTCGACAGCTCAATATTTAAAATTCACAATTTTCCCCAACTTTGACTGATCATAACTCAGCCAAATGAAGCGATATCTTAAAAAGTCATACCTTTTTTATACTCTGGACACTTAGGAGAATTAATCGCAATCAAAATCTGAAATTCTCAAAAATTGAACCCATTTTGTCAAATTTGGATGAAAGAGATATGTGGTCGACAGCTCAATATTTAAAATTCACAATTTTCCCCAACTTTGACTGATCATAACTCAGCCAAATGAAGCGATATCTTAAAAAGTCATACCTTTTTATACTCTGGACACTTAGGAGAATTAATCGCAATCAAAATCTGAAATTCTCAAAATTGAACCCATTTTGTCAAATTTGGATGAAAGAGATATGTGGTCGACAGCTCAATATTTAAAATTCACAATTTTCCCCAACTTTGACTGATCATAACTCAGCCAAATGAAGCGATATCTTAAAAAGTCATACCTTTTTTATACTCTGGACACTTAGGAGAATTAATCGCAATCAAAATCTGAAATTCTCAAAATTGAACCCATTTTGTCAAATTTGGATGAAAGAGATATGTGGTCGACAGCTCAATATTTAAAATTCACAATTTTCCCCAACTTTGACTGATCATAACTCAGCCAAATGAAGCGATATCTTAAAAAGTCATACCTTTTTATACTCTGGACACTTAGGAGAATTAATCGCAATCAAAATCTGAAATTCTCAAAAATTGAACCCATTTTGTCAAATTTGGATGAAAGAGATATGTGGTCGACAGCTCAATATTTAAAATTCACAATTTTCCCCAACTTTGACTGATCATAACTCAGCCAAATGAAGCGATATCTTAAAAAGTCATACCTTTTTATACTCTGGACACTTAGGAGAATTAATCGCAATCAAAATCTGAAATTCTCAAAATTGAACCCATTTTGTCAAATTTGGATGAAAGAGATATGTGGTCGACAGCTCAATATTTAAAATTCACAATTTTCCCCAACTTTGACTGATCATAACTCAGCCAAATGAAGCGATATCTTAAAAAGTCATACCTTTTTATACTCTGGACACTTAGGAGAATTAATCGCAATCAAAATCTGAAATTCTCAAAATTGAACCCATTTTGTCAAATTTGGATGAAAGAGATATGTGGTCGACAGCTCAATATTTAAAATTCACAATTTTCCCCAACTTTGACTGATCATAACTCAGCCAAATGAAGCGATATCTTAAAAAGTCATACCTTTTTTATACTCTGGACACTTAGGAGAATTAATCGCAATCAAAATCTGAAATTCTCAAAATTGAACCCATTTTGTCAAATTTGGATGAAAGAGATATGTGGTCGACAGCTCAATATTTAAAATTCACAATTTTCCCCAACTTTGACTGATCATAACTCAGCCAAATGAAGCGATATCTTAAAAAGTCATACCTTTTTATACTCTGGACACTTAGGAGAATTAATCGCAATCAAAATCTGAAATTCTCAAAATTGAACCCATTTTGTCAAATTTGGATGAAAGAGATATGTGGTCGACAGCTCAATATTTAAAATTCACAATTTTCCCCAACTTTGACTGATCATAACTCAGCCAAATGAAGCGATATCTTAAAAAGTCATACCTTTTTATACTCTGGACACTTAGGAGAATTAATCGCAATCAAAATCTGAAATTCTCAAAATTTGAACCCATTTTGTCAAATTTGGATGAAAGAGATATGTGGTCGACAGCTCAATATTTAAAATTCACAATTTTCCCCAACTTTGACTGATCATAACTCAGCCAAATGAAGCGATATCTTAAAAAGTCATACCTTTTTATACTCTGGACACTTAGGAGAATTAATCGCAATCAAAATCTGAAATTCTCAAAATTGAACCCATTTTGTCAAATTTGGATGAAAGAGATATGTGGTCGACAGCTCAATATTTAAAATTCACAATTTTCCCCAACTTTGACTGATCATAACTCAGCCAAATGAAGCGATATCTTAAAAAGTCATACCTTTTTATACTCTGGACACTTAGGAGAATTAATCGCAATCAAAATCTGAAATTCTCAAAAATTGAACCCATTTTGTCAAATTTGGATGAAAGAGATATGTGGTCGACAGCTCAATATTTAAAATTCACAATTTTCCCCAACTTTGACTGATCATAACTCAGCCAAATGAAGCGATATCTTAAAAAGTCATACCTTTTTATACTCTGGACACTTAGGAGAATTAATCGCAATCAAAATCTGAAATTCTCAAAATTGAACCCATTTTGTCAAATTTGGATGAAAGAGATATGTGGTCGACAGCTCAATATTTAAAATTCACAATTTTCCCCAACTTTGACTGATCATAACTCAGCCAAATGAAGCGATATCTTAAAAAGTCATACCTTTTTATACTCTGGACACTTAGGAGAATTAATCGCAATCAAAATCTGAAATTCTCAAAATTGAACCCATTTTGTCAAATTTGGATGAAAGAGATATGTGGTCGACAGCTCAATATTTAAAATTCACAATTTTCCCCAACTTTGACTGATCATAACTCAGCCAAATGAAGCGATATCTTAAAAAGTCATACCTTTTTTATACTCTGGACACTTAGGAGAATTAATCGCAATCAAAATCTGAAATTCTCAAAATTGAACCCATTTTGTCAAATTTGGATGAAAGAGATATGTGGTCGACAGCTCAATATTTAAAATTCACAATTTTCCCCAACTTTGACTGATCATAACTCAGCCAAATGAAGCGATATCTTAAAAAGTCATACCTTTTTTATACTCTGGACACTTAGGAGAATTAATCGCAATCAAAATCTGAAATTCTCAAAATTGAACCCATTTTGTCAAATTTGGATGAAAGAGATATGTGGTCGACAGCTCAATATTTAAAATTCACAATTTTCCCCAACTTTGACTGATCATAACTCAGCCAAATGAAGCGATATCTTAAAAAGTCATACCTTTTTATACTCTGGACACTTAGGAGAATTAATCGCAATCAAAATCTGAAATTCTCAAAATTTAACCCATTTTGTCAAATTTGGATGAAAGAGATATGTGGTCGACAGCTCAATATTTAAAATTCACAATTTTCCCCAACTTTGACTGATCATAACTCAGCCAAATGAAGCGATATCTTAAAAAGTCATACCTTTTTATACTCTGGACACTTAGGAGAATTAATCGCAATCAAAATCTGAAATTCTCAAAATTGAACCCATTTTGTCAAATTTGGATGAAAGAGATATGTGGTCGACAGCTCAATATTTAAAATTCACAATTTTCCCCAACTTTGACTGATCATAACTCAGCCAAATGAAGCGATATCTTAAAAAGTCATACCTTTTTATACTCTGGACACTTAGGAGAATTAATCGCAATCAAAATCTGAAATTCTCAAAATTGAACCCATTTTGTCAAATTTGGATGAAAGAGATATGTGGTCGACAGCTCAATATTTAAAATTCACAATTTTCCCCAACTTTGACTGATCATAACTCAGCCAAATGAAGCGATATCTTAAAAAGTCATACCTTTTTATACTCTGGACACTTAGGAGAATTAATCGCAATCAAAATCTGAAATTCTCAAAATTGAACCCATTTTGTCAAATTTGGATGAAAGAGATATGTGGTCGACAGCTCAATATTTAAAATTCACAATTTTCCCCAACTTTGACTGATCATAACTCAGCCAAATGAAGCGATATCTTAAAAAGTCATACCTTTTTATACTCTGGACACTTAGGAGAATTAATCGCAATCAAAATCTGAAATTCTCAAAATTGAACCCATTTTGTCAAATTTGGATGAAAGAGATATGTGGTCGACAGCTCAATATTTAAAATTCACAATTTTCCCCAACTTTGACTGATCATAACTCAGCCAAATGAAGCGATATCTTAAAAAGTCATACCTTTTTATACTCTGGACACTTAGGAGAATTAATCGCAATCAAAATCTGAAATTCTCAAAATTGAACCCATTTTGTCAAATTTGGATGAAAGAGATATGTGGTCGACAGCTCAATATTTAAAATTCACAATTTTCCCCAACTTTGACTGATCATAACTCAGCCAAATGAAGCGATATCTTAAAAAGTCATACCTTTTTATACTCTGGACACTTAGGAGAATTAATCGCAATCAAAATCTGAAATTCTCAAAATTGAACCCATTTTGTCAAATTTGGATGAAAGAGATATGTGGTCGACAGCTCAATATTTAAAATTCACAATTTTCCCCAACTTTGACTGATCATAACTCAGCCAAATGAAGCGATATCTTAAAAAGTCATACCTTTTTATACTCTGGACACTTAGGAGAATTAATCGCAATCAAAATCTGAAATTCTCAAAATTTAACCCATTTTGTCAAATTTGGATGAAAGAGATATGTGGTCGACAGCTCAATATTTAAAATTCACAATTTTCCCCAACTTTGACTGATCATAACTCAGCCAAATGAAGCGATATCTTAAAAAGTCATACCTTTTTATACTCTGGACACTTAGGAGAATTAATCGCAATCAAAATCTGAAATTCTCAAAATTGAACCCATTTTGTCAAATTTGGATGAAAGAGATATGTGGTCGACAGCTCAATATTTAAAATTCACAATTTTCCCCAACTTTGACTGATCATAACTCAGCCAAATGAAGCGATATCTTAAAAAGTCATACCTTTTTATACTCTGGACACTTAGGAGAATTAATCGCAATCAAAATCTGAAATTCTCAAAATTGAACCCATTTTGTCAAATTTGGATGAAAGAGATATGTGGTCGACAGCTCAATATTTAAAATTCACAATTTTCCCCAACTTTGACTGATCATAACTCAGCCAAATGAAGCGATATCTTAAAAAGTCATACCTTTTTATACTCTGGACACTTAGGAGAATTAATCGCAATCAAAATCTGAAATTCTCAAAAATTGAACCCATTTTGTCAAATTTGGATGAAAGAGATATGTGGTCGACAGCTCAATATTTAAAATTCACAATTTTCCCCAACTTTGACTGATCATAACTCAGCCAAATGAAGCGATATCTTAAAAAGTCATACCTTTTTTATACTCTGGACACTTAGGAGAATTAATCGCAATCAAAATCTGAAATTCTCAAAATTGAACCCATTTTGTCAAATTTGGATGAAAGAGATATGTGGTCGACAGCTCAATATTTAAAATTCACAATTTTCCCCAACTTTGACTGATCATAACTCAGCCAAATGAAGCGATATCTTAAAAAGTCATACCTTTTTATACTCTGGACACTTAGGAGAATTAATCGCAATCAAAATCTGAAATTCTCAAAATTGAACCCATTTTGTCAAATTTGGATGAAAGAGATATGTGGTCGACAGCTCAATATTTAAAATTCACAATTTTCCCCAACTTTGACTGATCATAACTCAGCCAAATGAAGCGATATCTTAAAAAGTCATACCTTTTTATACTCTGGACACTTAGGAGAATTAATCGCAATCAAAATCTGAAATTCTCAAAATTTAACCCATTTTGTCAAATTTGGATGAAAGAGATATGTGGTCGACAGCTCAATATTTAAAATTCACAATTTTCCCCAACTTTGACTGATCATAACTCAGCCAAATGAAGCGATATCTTAAAAAGTCATACCTTTTTATACTCTGGACACTTAGGAGAATTAATCGCAATCAAAATCTGAAATTCTCAAAATTGAACCCATTTTGTCAAATTTGGATGAAAAGAGATATGTGGTCGACAGCTCAATATTTAAAATTCACAATTTTCCCCAACTTTGACTGATCATAACTCAGCCAAATGAAGCGATATCTTAAAAAGTCATACCTTTTTATACTCTGGACACTTAGGAGAATTAATCGCAATCAAAATCTGAAATTCTCAAAATTGAACCCATTTTGTCAAATTTGGATGAAAGAGATATGTGGTCGACAGCTCAATATTTAAAATTCACAATTTTCCCCAACTTTGACTGATCATAACTCAGCCAAATGAAGCGATATCTTAAAAAGTCATACCTTTTTTATACTCTGGACACTTAGGAGAATTAATCGCAAAATCAAAATCTGAACCCATTTTGTCAATTTGGATGAAAGAGATATGTGGTCGACAGCTAATTATTTAAAATTCACAAATTCTTAATCACCTTTTTACTTTGACTGATCATAACTCAGCCAAAATAAATGAAGCGATATCTTTTAAAAGTCATACCTTTTTATACTCTGGACACTTAGGAGAATTAATCGCAATCAAAATCTGAAATTCTCAAAATTGAACCCATTTTGTCAAATTTGGATGAAAGAGATATGTGGTCAAAAGCTTAAATTTAAAATTTACAATTTTCCCCAACTTTGACTGATCATAACTCAGCCAAATGAAGCGATATCTTAAAAAGTCATACCTTTTTTATACTCTGGACACTTAGGAGAATTAATCGCAATCAAAATCTGAAATTCTCAAAATTGAACCCATTTTGTCAAATTTGGATGAAAGAGATATGTGGTCGACAGCTCAATATTTAAAATTCACAATTTTCCCCAACTTTGACTGATCATAACTCAGCCAAATGAAGCGATATCTTAAAAAATCATACCTTTTTATACTCTGGACACTTAGGAGAATTAATCGCAATCAAAATCTGAAATTCTCAAAATTGAACCCATTTTGTCAAATTTGGATGAAAGAGATATGTGGTCGACAGCTCAATATTTAAAATTCACAATTTTCCCCAACTTTGACTGATCATAACTCAGCCAAATGAAGCGATATCTTAAAAAGTCATACCTTTTTATACTCTGGACACTTAGGAGAATTAATCGCAATCAAAATCTGAAATTCTCAAAATTGAACCCATTTTGTCAAATTTGGATGAAAGAGATATGTGGTCGACAGCTCAATATTTAAAATTCACAATTTTCCCCAACTTTGACTGATCATAACTCAGCCAAATGAAGCGATATCTTAAAAAGTCATACCTTTTTATACTCTGGACACTTAGGAGAATTAATCGCAATCAAAATCTGAAATTCTCAAAATTGAACCCATTTTGTCAAATTTGGATGAAAGAGATATGTGGTCGACAGCTCAATATTTAAAATTCACAATTTTCCCCAACTTTGACTGATCATAACTCAGCCAAATGAAGCGATATCTTAAAAAATCATACCTTTTTATACTCTGGACACTTAGGAGAATTAATCGCAATCAAAATCTGAAATTCTCAAAATTGAACCCATTTTGTCAAATTTGGATGAAAGAGATATGTGGTCGACAGCTCAATATTTAAAATTCACAATTTTCCCCAACTTTGACTGATCATAACTCAGCCAAATGAAGCGATATCTTAAAAAGTCATACCTTTTTATACTCTGGACACTTAGGAGAATTAATCGCAATCAAAATCTGAAATTCTCAAAATTGAACCCATTTTGTCAAATTTGGATGAAAGAGATATGTGGTCGACAGCTCAATATTTAAAATTCACAATTTTCCCCAACTTTGACTGATCATAACTCAGCCAAATGAAGCGATATCTTAAAAAGTCATACCTTTTTTATACTCTGGACACTTAGGAGAATTAATCGCAATCAAAATCTGAAATTCTCAAAATTGAACCCATTTTGTCAAATTTGGATGAAAAGAGATATGTGGTCGACAGCTCAATATTTAAAATTCACAATTTTCCCCAACTTTGACTGATCATAACTCAGCCAAATGAAGCGATATCTTAAAAAGTCATACCTTTTTATACTCTGGACACTTAGGAGAATTAATCGCAATCAAAATCTGAAATTCTCAAAATTGAACCCATTTTGTCAAATTTGGATGAAAGAGATATGTGGTCGACAGCTCAATATTTAAAATTCACAATTTTCCCCAACTTTGACTGATCATAACTCAGCCAAATGAAGCGATATCTTAAAAAGTCATACCTTTTTATACTCTGGACACTTAGGAGAATTAATCGCAATCAAAATCTGAAATTCTCAAAATTGAACCCATTTTGTCAAATTTGGATGAAAGAGATATGTGGTCGACAGCTCAATATTTAAAATTCACAATTTTCCCCAACTTTGACTGATCATAACTCAGCCAAATGAAGCGATATCTTAAAAAGTCATACCTTTTTATACTCTGGACACTTAGGAGAATTAATCGCAATCAAAATCTGAAATTCTCAAAATTGAACCCATTTTGTCAAATTTGGATGAAAGAGATATGTGGTCGACAGCTCAATATTTAAAATTCACAATTTTCCCCAACTTTGACTGATCATAACTCAGCCAAATGAAGCGATATCTTAAAAAATCATACCTTTTTATACTCTGGACACTTAGGAGAATTAATCGCAATCAAAATCTGAAATTCTCAAAATTGAACCCATTTTGTCAAATTTGGATGAAAGAGATATGTGGTCGACAGCTCAATATTTAAAATTCACAATTTTCCCCAACTTTGACTGATCATAACTCAGCCAAATGAAGCGATATCTTAAAAAGTCATACCTTTTTATACTCTGGACACTTAGGAGAATTAATCGCAATCAAAATCTGAAATTCTCAAAATTGAACCCATTTTGTCAAATTTGGATGAAAGAGATATGTGGTCGACAGCTCAATATTTAAAATTCACAATTTTCCCCAACTTTGACTGATCATAACTCAGCCAAATGAAGCGATATCTTAAAAAGTCATACCTTTTTATACTCTGGACACTTAGGAGAATTAATCGCAATCAAAATCTGAAATTCTCAAAATTGAACCCATTTTGTCAAATTTGGATGAAAGAGATATGTGGTCGACAGCTCAATATTTAAAATTCACAATTTTCCCCAACTTTGACTGATCATAACTCAGCCAAATGAAGCGATATCTTAAAAAGTCATACCTTTTTATACTCTGGACACTTAGGAGAATTAATCGCAATCAAAATCTGAAATTCTCAAAATTGAACCCATTTTGTCAAATTTGGATGAAAGAGATATGTGGTCGACAGCTCAATATTTAAAATTCACAATTTTCCCCAACTTTGACTGATCATAACTCAGCCAAATGAAGCGATATCTTAAAAAGTCATACCTTTTTATACTCTGGACACTTAGGAGAATTAATCGCAATCAAAATCTGAAATTCTCAAAATTGAACCCATTTTGTCAAATTTGGATGAAAGAGATATGTGGTCGACAGCTCAATATTTAAAATTCACAATTTTCCCCAACTTTGACTGATCATAACTCAGCCAAATGAAGCGATATCTTAAAAAGTCATACCTTTTTATACTCTGGACACTTAGGAGAATTAATCGCAATCAAAATCTGAAATTCTCAAAATTGAACCCATTTTGTCAAATTTGGATGAAAGAGATATGTGGTCGACAGCTCAATATTTAAAATTCACAATTTTCCCCAACTTTGACTGATCATAACTCAGCCAAATGAAGCGATATCTTAAAAAGTCATACCTTTTTATACTCTGGACACTTAGGAGAATTAATCGCAATCAAAATCTGAAATTCTCAAAATTTAACCCATTTTGTCAAATTTGGATGAAAGAGATATGTGGTCGACAGCTCAATATTTAAAATTCACAATTTTCCCCAACTTTGACTGATCATAACTCAGCCAAATGAAGCGATATCTTAAAAAGTCATACCTTTTTATACTCTGGACACTTAGGAGAATTAATCGCAATCAAAATCTGAAATTCTCAAAATTGAACCCATTTTGTCAAATTTGGATGAAAGAGATATGTGGTCGACAGCTCAATATTTAAAATTCACAATTTTCCCCAACTTTGACTGATCATAACTCAGCCAAATGAAGCGATATCTTAAAAAGTCATACCTTTTTTATACTCTGGACACTTAGGAGAATTAATCGCAATCAAAATCTGAAATTCTCAAAATTTAACCCATTTTGTCAAATTTGGATGAAAGAGATATGTGGTCGACAGCTCAATATTTAAAATTCACAATTTTCCCCAACTTTGACTGATCATAACTCAGCCAAATGAAGCGATATCTTAAAAAGTCATACCTTTTTATACTCTGGACACTTAGGAGAATTAATCGCAATCAAAATCTGAAATTCTCAAAATTGAACCCATTTTGTCAAATTTGGATGAAAGAGATATGTGGTCGACAGCTCAATATTTAAAATTCACAATTTTCCCCAACTTTGACTGATCATAACTCAGCCAAATGAAGCGATATCTTAAAAAGTCATACCTTTTTATACTCTGGACACTTAGGAGAATTAATCGCAATCAAAATCTGAAATTCTCAAAATTGAACCCATTTTGTCAAATTTGGATGAAAGAGATATGTGGTCGACAGCTCAATATTTAAAATTCACAATTTTCCCCAACTTTGACTGATCATAACTCAGCCAAATGAAGCGATATCTTAAAAAGTCATACCTTTTTATACTCTGGACACTTAGGAGAATTAATCGCAATCAAAATCTGAAATTCTCAAAATTGAACCCATTTTGTCAAATTTGGATGAAAGAGATATGTGGTCGACTCAATATTTAAAATTTACAATTTTCCCCAACTTTGACTGATCATAACTCAGCCAAATGAAGCGATATCTTAAAAAGTCATACCTTTTTATACTCTGGACACTTAGGAGAATTAATCGCAATCAAAATCTGAAATTCTCAAAATTGAACCCATTTTGTCAAATTTGGATGAAAGAGATATGTGGTCGACAGCTCAATATTTAAAATTCACAATTTTCCCCAACTTTGACTGATCATAACTCAGCCAAATGAAGCGATATCTTAAAAAGTCATACCTTTTTATACTCTGGACACTTAGGAGAATTAATCGCAATCAAAATCTGAAATTCTCAAAATTGAACCCATTTTGTCAAATTTGGATGAAAGAGATATGTGGTCGACAGCTCAATATTTAAAATTCACAATTTTCCCCAACTTTGACTGATCATAACTCAGCCAAATGAAGCGATATCTTAAAAAGTCATACCTTTTTATACTCTGGACACTTAGGAGAATTAATCGCAATCAAAATCTGAAATTCTCAAAATTGAACCCATTTTGTCAAATTTGGATGAAAGAGATATGTGGTCGACAGCTCAATATTTAAAATTCACAATTTTCCCCAACTTTGACTGATCATAACTCAGCCAAATGAAGCGATATCTTAAAAAGTCATACCTTTTTATACTCTGGACACTTAGGAGAATTAATCGCAATCAAAATCTGAAATTCTCAAAATTGAACCCATTTTGTCAAATTTGGATGAAAGAGATATGTGGTCGACAGCTCAATATTTAAAATTCACAATTTTCCCCAACTTTGACTGATCATAACTCAGCCAAATGAAGCGATATCTTAAAAAGTCATACCTTTTTATACTCTGGACACTTAGGAGAATTAATCGCAATCAAAATCTGAAATTCTCAAAATTGAACCCATTTTGTCAAATTTGGATGAAAGAGATATGTGGTCGACAGCTCAATATTTAAAATTCACAATTTTCCCCAACTTTGACTGATCATAACTCAGCCAAATGAAGCGATATCTTAAAAAGTCATACCTTTTTATACTCTGGACACTTAGGAGAATTAATCGCAATCAAAATCTGAAATTCTCAAAATTTAACCCGTTTTGTCAAATTTGGATGAAAGAGATATGTGGTCGACAGCTCAATATTTAAAATTCACAATTTTCCCCAACTTTGACTGATCATAACTCAGCCAAATGAAGCGATATCTTAAAAAGTCATACCTTTTTATACTCTGGACACTTAGGAGAATTAATCGCAATCAAAATCTGAAATTCTCAAAATTGAACCCATTTTGTCAAATTTGGATGAAAGAGATATGTGTGCTCAATATTTAAAATTCACAATTTTCCCCAACTTTGACTGATCATAACTCAGCCAAATGAAGCGATATCTTAAAAAGTCATACCTTTTTATACTCTGGACACTTAGGAGAATTAATCGCAATCAAAATCTGAAATTCTCAAAATTGAACCCATTTTGTCAAATTTGGATGAAAGAGATATGTGGTCGACAGCTCAATATTTAAAATTCACAATTTTCCCCAACTTTGACTGATCATAACTCAGCCAAATGAAGCGATATCTTAAAAAGTCATACCTTTTTTATACTCTGGACACTTAGGAGAATTAATCGCAATCAAAATCTGAAATTCTCAAAATTTAACCCATTTTGTCAAATTTGGATGAAAGAGATATGTGGTCGACAGCTCAATATTTAAAATTCACAATTTTCCCCAACTTTGACTGATCATAACTCAGCCAAATGAAGCGATATCTTAAAAAGTCATACCTTTTTATACTCTGGACACTTAGGAGAATTAATCGCAATCAAAATCTGAAATTCTCAAAATTTAACCCATTTTGTCAAATTTGGATGAAAGAGATATGTGGTCGACAGCTCAATATTTAAAATTCACAATTTTCGCCAACTTTGACTGATCATAACTCAGCCAAATGAAGCGATATCTTAAAAAGTCATACCATTTTATACTCTGGACACTTAGGAGAATTAATCGCAATCAAAATCTGAAATTCTCAAAATTGAACCCATTTTGTCAAATTTGGATGAAAGAGATATGTGGTCGACAGCTCAATATTTAAAATTCACAATTTTCCCCAACTTTGACTGATCATAACTCAGCCAAATGAAGCGATATCTTAAAAAGTCATACCTTTTTATACTCTGGACACTTAGGAGAATTAATCGCAATCAAAATCTGAAATTCTCAAAATTGAACCCATTTTGTCAAATTTGGATGAAAGAGATATGTGGTCGACAGCTCAATATTTAAAATTCACAATTTTCCCCAACTTTGACTGATCATAACTCAGCCAAATGAAGCGATATCTTAAAAAGTCATACCTTTTTATACTCTGGACACTTAGGAGAATTAATCGCAATCAAAATCTGAAATTCTCAAAATTGAACCCATTTTGTCAAATTTGGATGAACTTTTTTTTACAATTTTCCCCAACTTTGACTGATCATAACTCAGCCAAATGAAGCGATATCTTAAAAAGTCATACCTTTTTATACTCTGGACACTTAGGAGAATTAATCGCAATCAAAATCTGAAATTCTCAAAATTGAACCCATTTTGTCAAATTTGGATGAAAGAGATATGTGGTCGACAGCTCAATATTTAAAATTCACAATTTTCCCCAACTTTGACTGATCATAACTCAGCCAAATGAAGCGATATCTTAAAAAGTCATACCTTTTTATACTCTGGACACTTAGGAGAATTAATCGCAATCAAAATCTGAAATTCTCAAAATTGAACCCATTTTGTCAAATTTGGATGAAAGAGATATGTGGTCGACAGCTCAATATTTAAAATTCACAATTTTCCCCAACTTTGACTGATCATAACTCAGCCAAATGAAGCGATATCTTAAAAAGTCATACCTTTTTATACTCTGGACACTTAGGAGAATTAATCGCAATCAAAATCTGAAATTCTCAAAATTGAACCCATTTTGTCAAATTTGGATGAAAGAGATATGTGGTCGACAGCTCAATATTTAAAATTCACAATTTTCCCCAACTTTGACTGATCATAACTCAGCCAAATGAAGCGATATCTTAAAAAGTCATACCTTTTTATACTCTGGACACTTAGGAGAATTAATCGCAATCAAAATCTGAAATTCTCAAAAATTGAACCCATTTTGTCAAATTTGGATGAAAGAGATATGTGGTCGACAGCTCAATATTTAAAATTCACAATTTTCCCCAACTTTGACTGATCATAACTCAGCCAAATGAAGCGATATCTTAAAAAGTCATACCTTTTTATACTCTGGACACTTAGGAGAATTAATCGCAATCAAAATCTGAAATTCTCAAAATTGAACCCATTTTGTCAAATTTGGATGAAAGAGATATGTGGTCGACAGCTCAATATTTAAAATTCACAATTTTCCCCAACTTTGACTGATCATAACTCAGCCAAATGAAGCGATATCTTAAAAAGTCATACCTTTTTATACTCTGGACACTTAGGAGAATTAATCGCAATCAAAATCTGAAATTCTCAAAATTTAACCCATTTTGTCAAATTTGGATGAAAGAGATATGTGGTCGACAGCTCAATATTTAAAATTCACAATTTTCCCCAACTTTGACTGATCATAACTCAGCCAAATGAAGCGATATCTTAAAAAGTCATACCTTTTTATACTCTGGACACTTAGGAGAATTAATCGCAATCAAAATCTGAAATTCTCAAAATTGAACCCATTTTGTCAAATTTGGATGAAAGAGATATGTGGTCGACAGGTCCATATTTAAAATTCACAATTTTCCCCAACTTTGACTGATCATAACTCAGCCAAATGAAGCGATATCTTAAAAAGTCATACCTTTTTATACTCTGGACACTTAGGAGAATTAATCGCAATCAAAATCTGAAATTCTCAAAATTTAACCCATTTTGTCAAATTTGGATGAAAGAGATATGTGGTCGACAGCTCAATATTTAAAATTCACAATTTTCCCCAACTTTGACTGATCATAACTCAGCCAAATGAAGCGATATCTTAAAAAGTCATACCTTTTTATACTCTGGACACTTAGGAGAATTAATCGCAATCAAAATCTGAAATTCTCAAAATTGAACCCATTTTGTCAAATTTGGATGAAAGAGATATGTGGTCGACAGCTCAATATTTAAAATTCACAATTTTCCCCAACTTTGACTGATCATAACTCAGCCAAATGAAGCGATATCTTAAAAAGTCATACCTTTTTATACTCTGGACACTTAGGAGAATTAATCGCAATCAAAATCTGAAATTCTCAAAATTGAACCCATTTTGTCAAATTTGGATGAAAGAGATATGTGGTCGACAGCTCAATATTTAAAATTCACAATTTTCCCCAACTTTGACTGATCATAACTCAGCCAAATGAAGCGATATCTTAAAAAGTCATACCTTTTTATACTCTGGACACTTAGGAGAATTAATCGCAATCAAAATCTGATTTTGTCAAATTTGGATGAAAGAGATATGTGGTCGACAGCTCAATATTTAAAATTCACAATTTTCCCCAACTTTGACTGATCATAACTCAGCCAAATGAAGCGATATCTTAAAAAGTCATACCTTTTTATACTCTGGACACTTAGGAGAATTAATCGCAATCAAAATCTGAAATTCTCAAAATTGAACCCATTTTGTCAAATTTGGATGAAAGAGATATGTGGTCGACAGCTCAATATTTAAAATTCACAATTTTCCCCAACTTTGACTGATCATAACTCAGCCAAATGAAGCGATATCTTAAAAAGTCATACCTTTTTATACTCTGGACACTTAGGAGAATTAATCGCAATCAAAATCTGAAATTCTCAAAATTGAACCCATTTTGTCAAATTTGGATGAAAGAGATATGTGGTCGACAGCTCAATATTTAAAATTCACAATTTTCCCCAACTTTGACTGATCATAACTCAGCCAAATGAAGCGATATCTTAAAAAGTCATACCTTTTTATACTCTGGACACTTAGGAGAATTAATCGCAATCAAAATCTGAAATTCTCAAAATTTAACCCGTTTTGTCAAATTTGGATGAAAGAGATATGTGGTCGACAGCTCAATATTTAAAATTCACAATTTTCCCCAACTTTGACTGATCATAACTCAGCCAAATGAAGCGATATCTTAAAAAGTCATACCTTTTTATACTCTGGACACTTAGGAGAATTAATCGCAATCAAAATCTGAAATTCTCAAAAATTGAACCCATTTTGTCAAATTTGGATGAAAGAGATATGTGGTCGACAGCTCAATATTTAAAATTCACAATTTTCCCCAACTTTGACTGATCATAACTCAGCCAAATGAAGCGATATCTTAAAAAGTCATACCTTTTTATACTCTGGACACTTAGGAGAATTAATCGCAATCAAAATCTGAAATTCTCAAAATTTAACCCATTTTGTCAAATTTGGATGAAAGAGATATGTGGTCGACAGCTCAATATTTAAAATTCACAATTTTCCCCAACTTTGACTGATCATAACTCAGCCAAATGAAGCGATATCTTAAAAAGTCATACCTTTTTATACTCTGGACACTTAGGAGAATTAATCGCAATCAAAATCTGAAATTCTCAAAAATTGAACCCATTTTGTCAAATTTGGATGAAAGAGATATGTGGTCGACAGCTCAATATTTAAAATTCACAATTTTCCCCAACTTTGACTGATCATAACTCAGCCAAATGAAGCGATATCTTAAAAAGTCATACCTTTTTATACTCTGGACACTTAGGAGAATTAATCGCAATCAAAATCTGAAATTCTCAAAATTGAACCCATTTTGTCAAATTTGGATGAAAGAGATATGTGGTCGACAGCTCAATATTTAAAATTCACAATTTTCCCCAACTTTGACTGATCATAACTCAGCCAAATGAAGCGATATCTTAAAAAGTCATACCTTTTTATACTCTGGACACTTAGGAGAATTAATCGCAATCAAAATCTGAAATTCTCAAAATTGAACCCATTTTGTCAAATTTGGATGAAAGAGATATGTGGTCGACAGCTCAATATTTAAAATTCACAATTTTCCCCAACTTTGACTGATCATAACTCAGCCAAATGAAGCGATATCTTAAAAAGTCATACCTTTTTATACTCTGGACACTTAGGAGAATTAATCGCAATCAAAATCTGAAATTCTCAAAATTGAACCCATTTTGTCAAATTTGGATGAAAGAGATATGTGGTCGACAGCTCAATGTTTAAAATTCACAATTTTCCCCAACTTTGACTGATCATAACTCAGCCAAATGAAGCGATATCTTAAAAAGTCATACCTTTTTATACTCTGGACACTTAGGAGAATTAATCGCAATCAAAATCTGAAATTCTCAAAATTGAACCCATTTTGTCAAATTTGGATGAAAGAGATATGTGGTCGACAGCTCAATATTTAAAATTCACAATTTTCCCCAACTTTGACTGATCATAACTCAGCCAAATGAAGCGATATCTTAAAAAGTCATACCTTTTTATACTCTGGACACTTAGGAGAATTAATCGCAATCAAAATCTGAAATTCTCAAAATTGAACCCATTTTGTCAAATTTGGATGAAAGAGATATGTGGTCGACAGCTCAATATTTAAAATTCACAATTTTCCCCAACTTTGACTGATCATAACTCAGCCAAATGAAGCGATATCTTAAAAAGTCATACCTTTTTATACTCTGGACACTTAGGAGAATTAATCGCAATCAAAATCTGAAATTCTCAAAATTTAACCCATTTTGTCAAATTTGGATGAAAGAGATATGTGGTCGACAGCTCAATATTTAAAATTCACAATTTTCCCCAACTTTGACTGATCATAACTCAGCCAAATGAAGCGATATCTTAAAAGTCATACCTTTTTATACTCTGGACACTTAGGAGAATTAATCGCAATCAAAATCTGAAATTCTCAAAATTTAACCCATTTTGTCAAATTTGGATGAAAGAGATATGTGGTCGACAGCTCAATATTTAAAATTCACAATTTTCCCCAACTTTGACTGATCATAACTCAGCCAAATGAAGCGATATCTTAAAAAGTCATACCTTTTTATACTCTGGACACTTAGGAGAATTAATCGCAATCAAAATCTGAAATTCTCAAAATTTAACCCATTTTGTCAAATTTGGATGAAAGAGATATGTGGTCGACAGCTCAATATTTAAAATTCACAATTTTCCCCAACTTTGACTGATCATAACTCAGCCAAATGAAGCGATATCTTAAAAAGTCATACCTTTTTATACTCTGGACACTTAGGAGAATTAATCGCAATCAAAATCTGAAATTCTCAAAATTGAACCCATTTTGTCAAATTTGGATGAAAGAGATATGTGGTCGACAGCTCAATATTTAAAATTCACAATTTTCCCCAACTTTGACTGATCATAACTCAGCCAAATGAAGCGATATCTTAAAAGTCATACCTTTTTATACTCTGGACACTTAGGAGAATTAATCGCAATCAAAATCTGAAATTCTCAAAATTGAACCCATTTTGTCAAATTTGGATGAAAGAGATATGTGGTCGACAGCTCAATATTTAAAATTCACAATTTTCCCCAACTTTGACTGATCATAACTCAGCCAAATGAAGCGATATCTTAAAAAGTCATACCTTTTTATACTCTGGACACTTAGGAGAATTAATCGCAATCAAAATCTGAAATTCTCAAAATTGAACCCATTTTGTCAAATTTGGATGAAAGAGATATGTGGTCGACAGCTCAATATTTAAAATTCACATTTTTTTCTTGACTTTGTGATCATAACTCAGCCAAATGAAGCGATATCTTAAAAAAGTCATACCTTTTTATACTCTGGACACTTAGGAGAATTAATCGCCACACAAAATCTAAATTTAAAAAATTTAATAGGGAATTAATCCTAAAGATAACCCATTTTGTCAAATTTGGATGAAAGAGATATGTGGTCGACAGCTCAATATTTAAAATTCACAATTTTCCCCAACTTTGACTGATCATAACTCAGCCAAATGAAGCGATATCTTAAAAAGTCATACCTTTTTATACTCTGGACACTTAGGAGAATTAATCGCAATCAAAATCTGAAATTCTCAAAATTTAACCCATTTTGTCAAATTTGGATGAAAGAGATATGT
>JAEIGM010000556.1:0-19747 GCA_018903735.1 Drosophila cardini
GTGATTTGAGTGTAAAACAAGAAAGAATGCTATAGTCGCCTCGCGACTTTAGCATACCCGTTACTCAGTTTAACTATATTATTAACAATGGGATATGATAATAATAATAGTACAATCGTTTAGGCAATCGACCCCATTGATTTTAATTCAGATGACTTGGGAAATACAGGAAATTTTCATACAAATTCATATTTTCAGCGTATTTTTACCCGATCATCCCTATGGGAGCTATACGATATAGCCGTCCGATTTGAATGAAACTTGGTCAGTATGTTTATATTATTGACAAATATATTCTGTGTGAGTTTCACTAAAATTGCTTGGCCGACGCAAAAGTTATTGATATAAATTCATATTTGGAGCGTACTTTTGACCAATTGTCCCTATGGGAGCTATAAGATATAGTTGTCCGATTTGGATAAAACTTAGTCAATATGTTTATATTATTGACAGATATATTCTGTGTGAGTTTCACTAAAATTGCTTGGCCCACGCAAAAGTTATTCATATAAATTCATATTTGGAGCGTGTTTTTGACCAAATGTCCCTATGGGAGCTATACGATATAGTTGTCGTTTTGGATCAAACTTGGTCAGTATATGTACTCCCTAGACGTGTACTTTGTGTGTCAATTTGGTTCTTTATACAAAAACATGATATTTTTACCTGTATGCACATAGAACGCCCTAAAGTGGGCGTGTCAAAAAACAAAAACAAACTTGTACTGCTTGGACATTTTATCTTTCGTTTGCGACAACTCGGGCCTTTCTAGCTCTTATAGTCTCTGAGATCCTTTTGTTCACACAGACGGACAGACGGACAGACGGACGGACGGACAGACGGACAGACAGACGGACATGGCTATATCGACTCGGCTAGTCATGCTGATCAAGAATATATATACTTTATGTGGTCTGCCATGTCTCCTTCTCCCTGTTACACACATTCCAACGAATACAATATACCCTTTTACTCTACGAGTAACGGGTATAAAAATTGTAAGAAGACACGTAATGTTAGTTGAGCGATCGCAACCAATTTGGTCTCCCTAGCTCTAGTCGTTTTCAAGTTATGGTGATGTGAAAATAGTTTTTTACTATTTGCGGGGGCGGTAAGGGGCGTGGCAAAGATTTGAAATAAACTTGATCTGCTCGCGAAGCAGACGGACTTTCATTCCAAATTTGGTGGCTCTAGCTTATGTAGTTTAAAAGATCCAGGTGTTCATACGGACGGACGGACAGACGGACATACTTTATGGGGTCTGCCACGCCCTTCTTCTGCCTGTTACGCACATTTCGGTTCAAACAAACCTAATAGACACCTATACTCTTTTTTAGAGAACGGGGTCTAAAAATACCAGACACCAAAAGTATCACAAGAACATTTGACAGTTAGGCATTCCATTAACCAAAAGAATAGTTGACAGCCCTTAACTCTATTGAACCTAAATGTAAACACAATGTACAATAGGCCAGCACAGCCCACACCACAAAATGTAAACATAAACACTTTGGCGCAGCTCTCGCTGCATAATGTAATTACCTAGAATTAAATAAGACGACAACCGAGATTGAATCGGCACCAATAATTGTATAAGAAATCAGTTGTATTTTTTAACTCGAATAAACCACATGTATTTGCTTTAAATAAAACGCTTAATATATAATTGCCGCATCCGGTACTCAAGTAGCCACAGATCGAAAATTATTGGGGAAACTTTGGATTATACCCAAGCTAACAAAACTATAAAAGAATTGTGTGCTCAAAATAAACAAGTAAGAAAGGCTACAGTCGAGCGAGCCGACTGTAAAAGACCCCGTACTCCTTCTAGTGCACGTTTTCCATACAAATCGCCAATTTTCGACCGATTTGACCTATGGGAGCTATAGGCTATAGTTGTCCGATCCGGACCAAACTTGGTGAGGATAGTAATAATGGTATCATACACATAATGTGTTAGTTTGGTTGCAATCGCTCAACTAAAATTTCATGTCTCTATACAAATCACCCATTTTCGACCGATTTGTCCTATGGGAGCTATAGGCTATAGTTGTCCGATCCGGACCAAACTTGGTGAGGATAGTTATAGTGGTACCATACACATAATGTGTGAATTTGGTCCCTCTAGCTCTTTTCGTTTTCAAGTTATGGTGATGTAAAAATTGTTTTTTACAATTTGCGGGGGCGGTGGGGGGCGTGGCAAAGATTTGAAATAAACTTGATCTGCTCGCGAAGCAGACGGACTTTCATTCCAAATTTGGTGGCTCTAGCTCTTATAGTTTAGAAGATCCAGGTGTTCATACAGACGGACGGACGGACGGACAGACGGACAGACGGACAGACAGACAGACGGACAGACGGACAGACGGACATTGCTATATCGTCTCGGCTGTTGATGCTGATCAAGAATGTATATACTTTATGGGGTCGGAAAAGCCTCCTTCTGCCTGTTACGCACATTTCGCTTCAGACAAACCTAATAGACCCCTCTACTCTTTTTTAGAGTACGGGGTCTAATAACAAATGTTCGAAAATTTCTGTAGAAACAATAATAGTGCAATAAGAAACAATAAAAGAATTTTTATACCCGTTACTCGTAGAGTAAAAGGGTATATTGTATTCGTTGCAATGTATGTAACAGGGAGAAGGAGACATGGCAGACCCCATAAAGTATATATATTCTTGATCAGCATGACTAGCCGAGTCGATATAGCCATGTCCGTCTGTCCGTCCGTCCGTCTGTCCGTCCGTCCGTCTGTCCGTCTGTGTGAACAAAAGGATCTCAGAGACTATAAGAGCTAGAAAGATAAAATGCCCAAGCAGTACAAGTTTGTTTTTGTTTTTTGACACGCCTACTTTAGGGCGTTCTATGTGCATACAAAAGTAAAAACAGGTAAAAATAGCATGTTTTAGTATAGAAAACTTTTTTGTTATCAATGCTATCTAAACCAAATTGACACAGAAAGTACACGTCCAGGGAGTACATATACTGACCAAGTTTGATCCAAATCGGACAACTATATCGTATAGCTCCCATAGGGACAATCGGTCAAAAATACGCTCCAAATATGAATTTATGTAAATAAATTTTGCGTTGGCCAACCAATCGAAGTGAAACTTACACAGAATATATCTGTCAATAATACAAACATATTGACTAAGTTTCATCCAAATCGGACGACTATATCGTATAGCTCCCATAGGGACAATCGGTCAAAAATACGCTCCAGATATGAATTTATGTGAATAACTTTTGCATTGGCCAAGAAATCGAAGGGAAACTTACACAGAATATATCTGTCAATAATATAAATATGTTGACCAAGTTTCATTCAAATCGGACGACTATATCGTATAGCTCCCATAGGGACGATCGGTCAAAAATACGCTGTAAATATGATTTTGTATGAAAATTTTCTGCGTTTCTCAAGTCATCTGAATTAGAATCATTAAACGATTGTACTTTTATTAATATTATTAATAATATATTATATTGTTAATAATATAATTAAACTGAGTAACGGGTATCCTAAAGTCGCGAGGCGACTATAACATTCTTTCTTGTTTTATTTAAAACTAAAAAAAAAGGTGCAGAAAAAAACTATTGTGGAAATCTTAGCCAACGAAACAATAGAAAAGCTGTGCAAAATTTACAAAATAATTAAAAACACTTATTGTGGAAACTCTGAACATTATCTGAGAAAACCAAACAATAAAATTTGTGTTAAATGAAATCAATTTTATAAAAAAACAAGTAAGAAAGGCTACAGTCGAGCTAGCCGACTGTAAAAGACCCCCTTACTCATAGTATTTGCAATAAAACACTTTGAAACAAAACAATCAGTTTGTAATAGGGATGCAAATCGCCAAGAAATGCCGATATCGATATTAATTAAAATATCACATCAAATCAAATATCGATATTATCAACAACTGAATTCAAATACGCTATAGATATGGAATATAATGACCAAATATCACATTCGAGATCATATCGCAATTATAATTACTATCGTATTGAATATCGATATATGATTTATCGTACCGTATGCATACATGTGCATGCATCGTCCGCGAGCAGCGCTGTCGCTACGCCAGCAGCGAAAACGTTCGCTCACATGTTTATATGCTTCTGTCTCGCTTGCACACATGCATTGACTTTGCGTGCAATTGTTAACTTTGTTACGTGTCTAGCTCTTTTGTTTATTGTCCGATTTGTATGCAACTTTCAGGATAGTTTGTGATACTTTGTCTCCAAACGAATTTGAAATTACAATACCGTACGATAAATGCAAATGCCTTAAAAATGGCATTGAAGTTTGAAAACTATTTCAATCGTGTGGGAAAACGGGGCGTGGCAGTCCAAAAATTTTAATGACAATGCATTTATGCTGTTTCTAGCAACCTACATACCAAAAATGGTATTCCTAAGTGCTATAGTTACTGAGATATTCGCTTAAAACATCAACTTTTTCCTAGGTGACCATAGTTATTTACAATTTGCGGGGGCGGTAAGGGGCGTGGCAAAGATTTGAAATAAACTTGATCTGCCTGACATAAAGATGGACTTTCATTCTAAATTTGGTTGCTCTAGCTTTTGTAGTTTAAAAGATCCAGGTGTTCATACGGACAGACGGACGGACGGACAGACGGACAGACAGACAGACGGACAGACGGACATGGCTATATCGTCTAGGCTGTTGATGCTGATCAAGAATATATATACTTTATGGGGTCGGCCACGCCTCCTTCTGCCTGTTACGCACATTTCGCTTCAGACAAACCTAATAGACCCCTCTACTCTTTTTTAGAGTACGGGGTCTAACAAGATAGAATCCTATAGTCGCCTCGCGACTGTAGGATACCCGTTACTCAGTTTAATTATATTATTAACAAAGGGATATGATAATAATAATAGTATAATCGTTTAGGCAATCGACCCTATTGATTTTAATTCAGATGACTTGGGAAAAACAGAAAATTTTCATGCAAATTCATATTTACAACATATTTTTGACCAATCGTCCCTATAGGAGCTATACGATATAGTCGTCCGATTTGAAACTTGGTCAGCATGTTAATATTATTGACAAATATAATCTGTGTAAGTTTCACTTCGATTGATTGGCCAACGCAAAAGTTATTTATATAAATTCATATTTGGAGCGTATTTTTGACCGATTGTCCCTATATGAGCTATACGATATACTTGTCCGATTTGGATCAAACTTGGTCAGTATATGTACTCCCTAGACGTTTACTTTTTGTGTCGATTTGGTTAAGATAGTATTGCTAACAAAAGTGGGAAAATTAGTGATTTGTATGGAGACATGTAGTTTAGTTTGAGCGATCGCAACCACATTCACAAGTTATGTGTATGGTATCATTCTTACTATCCTTGCCAAGTTTGGTACGGATCGGACAACTTTAGCGTATAGCTTCCATAGGATAAATCGGTCGAAAATTAGTGATTTGTATGGAGACATGTAGTTTAGCTTGAGCGATCGCAACCACATTCACAAATTATGTGTATTGTATCATTCTAACTATCCTCACGAAGTATGGTCCGGATCGGACAACTGAAGAATACAGCTGCCCTAGGACAAATCGGTCGAAAATTAGTGATTTATATGGAGACATGTAGTTTAGCTTGAGCGATCGCAACCACATTCACAAATTATGTGTATTGTATCATTCTAAATATCCTCACCAAGTATGATACGGATCGGACAACTATAGCGTATAGCTTCCATAGGATAAATCGGTCGAAAATTGTTGACTTGTATGGAGACATGTAGTTTAGGTTGAGCGATCGCTAACAAATTCACAAATTATGTGTATGGTATCATTAAAACTATCCTTTTCAAGTTTGGTTCGGATCGGACAACTATGGCCTATAGCTTCCATAGGACAAATCGGTCGAAAATTGGTGATTTACACCTCCGTATAGCTCCCATAAGACAGATCAGTCAGTCAGTTATTTGTGTGGTAAAATGCTCACTAGAGTGAGTACGGGGTCTATTACAGTCGGCTTGCTCGTCTGTAGCCTTTCTTACCTGTATGTCCGTAATTCCGTATGAACACCTGGATCTTCTAAACTACAAGAGTTAGAGCTATCGAATTTGGAGTGAAATTGCACCACATTATGTGTATGGCACCTTTATAAATATCCTCAACAAGTTTTTTTCGGATCGGACAACTACAGCCTATAGCTCCCATAGGTTAAATCGGTCAAATATTGGTGATTTGTATGGAGACATGAAGTTTTAGTTGAGCGATTGCAATCAAACTAACACATTTTGTATATGGTACCATTATAACAATCCTCACCAAGTTTCGTCTGTACATGTTGTGTACATTCATGTATTATGTGCCGTTTCTACGCTTGTACTTCCTATATTCTCCTATGCACTGACTCGTTTGGGCACTATTACCTGATATTCAGAAGAGTTGCTCATGGGCTCAATTCTGGGTGTGAATTCCAAGATGACTATGGGTGGGAACTCAAGTGTCTTCAACTCCAGGCGGTTCAGCTCTTAGCTTCCACTAATGCCAACAGCTCCAGGGAAGATCCAACTACTTTATTCAAAACTGACACGCACTACAAACCAAGCCTTGAAATGTCTTATAGACCAACGAACGCGATTGAAAGTCCCTGCTCAGGCGCCAATGAAAAACCGAAACAAACATATGAAAATAAAAGCAAATTCCAATAATTAAAAATTTATTTGGGATTTGGCAATCGCGGAAAGGCTTGGTACCCTGCGGGTGGTTACAACGATATCGAACAGCAAACTCCCCGCCGCTCGCGACAGCTGCATTACAGAAAACAAGAACTTACTCTCTACCTTAATTAAAAGAGATTTGCTTACACTGCTTCAATTCAATAACTTCATCTAATTACATATTCTAACAGTTCATAATGATTCCTTATACTATTAGCCTATGGTTATGATTCAACAATAAGGTTCATCCTTATATGTCCTTATATCTAACTCTTTTATAATTTTTGATCGGGCCTTTTTGTTTTTTTAGACCCCGTATTCTAATAAAGAGTTCAGGGGTCTGTTAAGCTTGTGCGAAATGTGCGAAACAGGCAGAAGGAGGCGTTTCCGAATCCAAGAGTATATATCGATGTCCGTCTGTCTTTCTGTCCGTCCGTCCATCCGTGTGAACACCTGGATCTTCTAAACTACAAGAGCTACCAAATTTGGAATGAAAGTCCGTCTATATGTCAGCCAGATCAAGTTAGTTTCAAATTTTTGCCAAGCCCCCAACCCCCCGCAAATTGTAAAAAACTATTTCCACATCACCATTACTTGAAAACGACAAGAAAGAAAACTACAGTCGAGCACGCCCGACCGTAGAATACTCTCTGCACTTTATTCCTTATTATACCCGTTACTCGTAGCGTAAAAGGGTATATTGTAATCGTTGGAATGTTTGTAACAGGGAGAAGGAGGCATGGCAGACCCCATAAAATATATATATTTTTTATCAGCATGACTAGCCGAGTCGATATAGCCATGTCGGTCTATCCGTCTGTGTGAACAAAAGAATTTCAGCGACTATAATAGTTAGAGAGGCCCGAGAGTTCGCAAATGAAAGATAAAATGGCCAAGTAGTACAAGTTTGTTATCTGACACGCCCACTTTAGGCCGTTCTATGTTCATACAAAGGTAAAAACAGGAAAAATTGCATGTTTTAGTATAAACAAGAAAGATAGTACAGTCGAGCACGCCCAACCGTAGAATACTCTTTGCATTTTATTCCCGATTATTTCAATAAAATCGGTATCCGAGTATATCAGTTGATAGTCTTTGCAATAAAACACGTCGAAACAAAAGCATCTGTTTGTATGTATTCACATATACATTTGGCGTTACATGTATGAATGCACGCACACAATTGGTTGGCACGGCCAGCATTCGCGGGCAGCGCTGCCGCTAGCAAGCAGCGAAAATGTCCGCTCCCACGTTTGTATGTTTCTGTCTCGCTCGCACACATGCATTGGCATTGCGTTTAATTATAAACTTTGTTACGTGTCTAGCTCTTTTGTTTATAGTCCGATTTATATGCAACTTTCAGGATAGTTTGATATATTTCGTCTTCAAACGAATGTGAAATAACAATGGTGTACGATAAGAACATATGACTTAAAATCGGCATTGAAGTTTGAAAATTATTTTATATCTTGTGGGAAAAGGGGGCGTGGCAGTCCAAAATTTTTAATGACAATGCATTTAAGCCGTCTCTAGAAATCTCCATACCAAAATTGGTACTCCTAAGTGCCACAGTTACTGAGATATTCGTCTAAAACATCTAGTTTGTCTAGTTTTTTGCTCATTGTGGGAGAAACGGGCGTGGCATCGAAAAAAAAAAGATTTTTGTATTGACTGACTTAATATCGAGTCGATTGTGACCAAATTCAAACTTGCAGCTCTTACCATCTCTGAAATCTGTTTGTTCATACGGGCAGACAGACGGACAGACGGACAGACAGACAGACGGACAGACGGACATGGCTATATCGACTCGGCTAGTGGTTCTGATCAAGAATATATATACTTTATGGGGTCTGCCACGCCTCCTTCTGGCGTCGGCACGGCCAGAGTCCGCGGGCAGCGCTGTCGCTATACAAGCAGCTAAAACGTTTGCTCACATTTTTGTATGTTTCTATCTCGCATGCACACATGCAGTGACATAGCGTATAATTATAAACTTTGTTACTTGTCTAGCTCATTTGTTTATGGTCCGATTTATATGCAACTTTCAGGATAGTTTGAAATAATTCGTGATTTGTATGGAGACACAAAGGTTTAGTTGACGGACTTAACCATACCAACACATTATGTGTATGGTACCATTGTAACTAGCCTCACTAAATTGCTCCCATAGGACAAATCGTTCGAAAGCTACTTTTTATACCCTTGCAGAGGGTATATTAATTTTGTCACGAAGTTTGTAACGCATTGAAGGAGGCATCTCCGACCCCATAAAGTACATATATTCTTGATCAGCATCAACAGGCGAGTCGATATAGCCATGTCCGGCTGTCTGTCCGTCTGTTTCTATGCGAACTAGTCTCTCAGTTTTAAAGCTATCTTGATGAAACTTGGTACAGATGTGTATTCTCTCTGCAGGCAGATCATTTGTTAAAATCGGCCGGATCGGGTGACTATATCATATAGCTCCCATAGGAACAATCGGTTGAAAAAAAAATTTTTTTGAGCTATTTCAACCAAATTAAGCCAATATGCATTTAGTACCAAATCCCATGTGCAAACCAAATTTCATCCAAATCGGACCACTATATCATATAGCTGCCATAGGAACAATATATATATATATATATATCAAATATTTATAAAATGTATATAAAAAAGGAATCACTCTGCTTCTTCTTTTTTTATTTTGGAAATTAAGCACTACTGTGAATACAGGGTCCTTTACAGTCGGCTCGCTCGACTGTACCCTTTCTTACTTGTTTATATTACTATTGGTTTCGATTAAATCGCGGTTGTCGTCTTATTTAATTCTGTTTGTTTACATTATGCAGCGAGAGCTGCACCAAAATGTTTATGTTTACAATTCTTAGTTTGGGTTATGTTGGGCTATTGCATATTGTGTATACATTGAGGTCCAAAAGAGTTAATGGCCACTTCCGCTCCTATTCCCACTTGCATCCTGAAATTTATATCCATGCACACCTCACAACTTCGGACGAAACCGGCTACTTGCACTACCATCTTGGGCCAAAAGTATTGCCTTCGTAAAACGTGCAAAGTGTTCGTCATTCCACCATGTGCCGGCGTGTGCTCCTCATGTACTTTTCGGTTCAGCTCATGCCTAAGTGACGCCGGACCCAAAAGCCCCAAACGCACCCCTCCATTTCGATTTCCAAGTTATCGTGTGACACTTAAACCCCCTTCAGGTCTGGCAATTGATGTTTGTTCTCCTCAATTTTAGCACCAGTTCTTTGTACTCCTTACTCTCGAACTCATTAGTTTGGACCCGTAAAAGATCTAATTCCTCCCTCACTTCGGCAACTACAGCTTCTAAGCTTCGTGAAAGCGTGCCGGCCACTACGTTTTCTGACCCTTTCCAATGCTCGATCACGAAGTCTAATGCTTGTAACTGTACCGACCACCTTGCTAATCGGCCACTCAGGGCTTTCAGAGACATGGTCAGTGATGACAGTGAACGGCATGAGTTCGATGTAGGGCCAGAACTTCTGGATCACCATGATCGCCGCTAAGCACTCTTTGTCCGTCAATGAATAGTTTAGCTGGTGCTTATTCAACTTGGCAGAGAAATAAGCGATTCGTCTCTCATGCTCAGCACTGTCCAGTTGGAACAACACCGCACCCACTAATGATTGTGAATTGTCGCATTGAACATAGAACCTCTTACGGAAGTCATCATGCACCAGAACTGGGCCTGATTTTGAAGCCTTCTTTAATGGCTGCACTGCCTTGCTGGGGATAAGGGATATTGGCTATCTTTCAGCGGCGGGGGGCCTGCCATCAACTCGATCTACCGTGGTCTTTCCCAGTCCTAACTTCT
Organism: Drosophila cardini; assembly: GCA_018903735.1. NCBI lineage: Eukaryota > Metazoa > Arthropoda > Insecta > Diptera > Drosophilidae > Drosophila > Drosophila cardini. The sequence continues at coordinate 10,567 of JAEIGM010000556.1, forward strand.
CAAATGAAACAAACTCAGCTTCGAGCTCGGCTTCCTCGGCCTCATCGTCCGCATAATGGGCAATTTGTTCCGTCATCGCAGAAACCTCCCTCACGGGGTTCGACTCTGGCGCTTTAGCTTTCTGGTGCGCTTTTGGTTTAGTTTCCCTAATATTTCCCTAGTACTCAATCGGAATTTTTAGGCAGGCGATGATCGAGCGATAGTCTCCCGACGCGGTGCACACTGACGACACTTAGGGACTGCACTGACAAGTTCAACTCGTTATGAAGGTACCATACACATAATGTGGTATTTTGGTTGCAATCGCTCAACTAAAACTTTATGTCTTCATACAAATCACCAATTTTCGGCCGATTCGTCCTTTGGGAGCTATTGGCTATAGATGTCCGATCCGGACCAAATTTAGTGAGGATAGTAAGATAGGTACCATACACATAATGTGTGAGTTTGGTCTCCCTAGCTTTAGTCGTTTTCAATTTATGGTGATGTAAAAATAGTTTTAGTGGCAAAGATTTGAAATAAACTTGATCTGCTCGCGAAGCAGACGGACTTTCATTCCAAATTTGGTGGCTCTAGCTCTTGTAGTTTAAAAGATCCATGTGATCATACAGACGGACGGACAGACGGACATCGCTATATCGTCTCGGCTGTTGATGCTGATCAAGAATATATATACTTTATGGGGTCGGAAAAGGCTCCTTCTGCCTGTTACGCACATTTCGCTTCAGACAAACTTAATAGACCCCTATACTCTTTTTTAAAGTACGGGGTCTAAATATTAATTTCAAATTGCAGAACAAGTTTTATTTGTACGCAAAATATGTTTTTAAAATAAGCCCATAAGCACATATATGTATATATATATATATCAAATATTTATAAAATGTATTTAAAAAGGAATCACTCTGCTTCTTCTTTTTTTTTGGAAATTAAGCACTACTGTGAATACAGGGTCCTTTACAGTCGGCTCGCTCGACTGTACCCTTTCTTACTTGTTTATATTACTATTGGTTTCGATTAAATCGCGGTTGTCGTCTTATTTAATTCTGTTTGTTTACATTATGCAGCGAGAGCTGCACCAAAATGTTTATGTTTACAATTCTTAGTTTGGGTTATGTTGGGCTATTGCATATTGTGTATACATTGAGGTTCAAAAGAGTTAATGGCCACTTCCGCTCCTATTCACACTTGCATCCTGAAATTTATATCCATGCACAGCTCACAACTTCGGACGAAACCGGCTACTTGCACTACCATCTTGGGCCAAAAGTATTGCCTTCGTAAAACGTGCAAAGTGTTCGTCATTCCACCATGTGCCGGCGTGTGCTCCTCATGCACTTTTCGGTTCAGCTCATGCCTAATTGACGCCGGAACCAAAAGCCCCAAATGCACCCCTCCATTTCGACTTCCAAGTTATCGTGTGACACTTAAACCCCCTTCAGGTCTGGCAATTGATGTTTGTTCTCCTCAATTTTAGAACCAGTTCTTTGTACTCCTTACTCTCGAACTCATTAGTTTGGACCCGTAAAGGATCTAATTCCTCCCTCACTTTGGCAACTACAGCTTCTAAGCTTCGTGAAAGCGTGCCGGCCACTACGTTTCCTGACCCTTTCCAATGCTCGATCACGAAGTCTAATGCTTGTAACTGTAGCGACCACCTTGCTAATCGGCCACTCAGGGCTTTCAGAGACATGGTCAGTGATGACAGTGAACGGCAGAATGGCGATGTAGGGCCAGAACTTCTGGATCACCATGATCGCCGCTAAGCACTCTTTGTCCGTCAATGAATAGTTTAGCTGGTGCTTATTCAACTTGGCAGAGAAATAAGCGATTCGTCTCTCAAGCACTGTCCAGTTGGAACAACACCGCACCCACTAATGATTGTGAATTGTCGCATTGAACATAGAACCTCTTACGGAAGTCATCATGCACCAGAACTGGGCCTGATTTTGAAGCCTTCTTTAATGGCTGCACTGCCTTGCTGGGGATAAGGGATATTGGCTATCTTTCAGCGGCTGGGGGCCTGCCATCAACTCGATCTACCGTGGTCTTTCCCAGTCCTAACTTCGCAAATGAAACAAACTCAGCTTCGAGCTCGGCTTCCTCGGCCTCATCGTCCGCATAATGGGCAATTTGTTCCGTCATCGCAGAAACCTCCCTCACGGGGTTCGACTCTGGCGCTTTAGCTTTCTGGTGCGCTTTTGGTTTAGTTTCCCTAATATTTCCCTAGTACTCAATCGGAATTTTAAGGCGGGCGATGATCGAGCGATAGTCCCCCGACGCGGTGCACACTGACGACACTTAGGGACTGCACTGACAAGTTCAACTCGTCTACCAGTAGACTCACAGTTACTCCCGTGTCAAACAAGACATGCACTGGAAATCCATTTAGTCTCACCTCAGCGAAGACGCGAGGATCAGACTGAAAGTTCCGTCCTACGGCATCTATCACCTGCTTCTGGACTCGACGCCTGGTCTAGAATCTCTCGCGTGCCATTTTCAATCCTGTTTCGGGGCTCTATCTTTATCATCTTTCGGACGACAAATTATATTTTCTCCTTTTGCGCATATACCTACTTGTCAACATAAATCCTTACTCGTTACCAAACCTAATTCCGAGTCGGGTCGACCTTGTAAGGCACTCGACACTCTCACTGCCTCTTTGCTTCTGTGTCAGCTCGTGCATTTTGTCATGCTCTGACTGAGTTCTCTTGAACCCTGCCAATAACGCACGTTTCGGCTCGTCCCATCGCTCTACTCGAAACTGCCGCACGTGTTCCAGTACCAGTCCCTGGCTCTTCCTTTGAGGCGGGGGTGGAAACATCGCACCTATATTGGTGCTGGAGAAACTCTACGCGGAATATGAAATTCTTCACAGAAAATTTATTATTCGCGTTCCAATCGATACTCTAAATCTTACAACATCTGCCTGATTAAAAAACCCTCGTCTGTCCGCACAGCCCTCTCCTCTTACGGTAGTCATTGGCCCACCCGTCTTTAGCCATCCACTGAACCGTCGTCGGATTTCTCCATATCCACGTTTCCGGATCGGCTGGTCTATGACAAACGGGTGTCGCCATCGTGTTTTTTTCAAAAGCGAATTTTGTGGAGCCTCCGTCGCAACTTCGGTTCTCCTCGACCCAAACCTGCACAAAAATTTGGCTTTTCACCATCCTCGAATGCCCCCAGCTCACCCTCGTTAGAGCCTGTATAAAAACGGGGGGTTCCCCCGGCTACTGTTGGCTCCTTCCGCTCGAGAGGCAGCTGACTTTTTGTCACCTCCATTAAGCGCAGCCCCATCTCATGCTGGATGGTCTGGCATTTGCCATCGGCTTTAGAATCTACGAAGGTAAGGTGCGTCTGAGCCAGCATAGCGTTCACCGCTGATGCCTCCTCCAAACGCAGTTCTGGCTTCGGTTCCTCACATTTTGCCCTAGCCGTCTCCAGCGGTGTTTTTGCCAGTGCACCACACCCCACATAATATCAATAATCATCAACCATAATCATCAATAAACAATTATTTACTAATACATACTATTTAATTCTCATTAAATAAACTATATAAATAAACACTTATCAACAAAAAAAAAAAAAAAACAGTAAGAAAGGCTACAGTCGAGCGAGCCGACTGTAAAAGACCCCGTACTCATAGTATTTGGAATAAAACACTTTGAAACAAAACCATCAGTTTGCAATAGGGATGCAAATCGCCAAGAAAATGCCGATATCGATATTAATTAAAATATCACATCAAATTAAATATCGATATTATCAACAACTTAATTCAAATACGCTATAGCTATGCACATAATGAGCAAATATCGCAATCGATATCATATCGCAATTATAATTACTATGGTATTGAATATCGATATATGATAAATCGTATCGTATGCATACATGTGCGTGCATCGTCCGCAAGCAGTGCAGTCGCTACACAAGCAGTGCAGTCGCTACACAAGCAGCGAAAACGTTCGCTCACATGTTTATATGCTTCTGTCTCGCTTGCACACATGCATTGACATTGCGTGCAATTGTTAACATTGTTACGTGTCTAGCTCTTTTGTTTATTGTCCGATTTGCATTTATGCTGTCTCTAGCAACCTGTATACCAAAAACGGTACTCCTAAGTGCTATAGTTACTGAGATATTCGCTTAAAACATCAATTTTTTCGTAGGTGACCATAGTATTTTACAATTTGCGGAGGCGGTAAGGGGCGTGGCAAAGATTTGAAATAAACTTGATCTGCTCGCGAAGCAGACGGACTTTCATTCTAAATTTGGTGGCTTTAGCTTTTGTAGTTTAAAAGCTCCAGGTGTTCATACAGACGGACGGACAGACGGACAGACTGACATTGCTATATCGTCTCGGCTGTTGATGCTGATCAAAAATATATATACTTTATGGGGTCGGCCACGCCTCCTTCTGCCTGTTACGCACATTTCGCTTCAGACAAACTTAATAGACCCCTCTACTCTTTTTTAGAGTACGGGGTCTAATAAGCCGTGTTTTTACAATTTGAAATTAAATTTAAATTTATTTTTTAATTTAAATTGAAAAAAAAAAAAAATAATCTAAATAATTCACTGACGGGATTCGAACCTCGGACTCCACGCACACGCGTCAGAGCCCTAACAGCTGCACCTCGCCCCTCTCTTGAAAGTGCTCGACTATCTGCATTTAAATGTACAATTTTTTTGTTATATAACAAAAATTAATAAAATGTCCCTGTCGGCGCTCGAACCCATGATTCCGGGTTCACATACAAGTGCGAAGAATTAGATCAGGCATCTTTACTACTTAGACCACACTCCGCATTGAAGTTTATGTAAATAATTAAAATTTAAAAGGTAAACAAATAGCATTTGTCACTGACTGGATTCGAACCCGGGACCCCGGGCTAACCAACACGTACGAAGCGCGCATCTCTACTACCTAGACCTTATTAGACCCCGTACTCTAAATAAGAGTAGAGGGGTCTATTAAGTTTGTCTGAAGCGAAATGTGCGTAACAGGCAGAAAGAGGAGTGGCCGACCCCATAAAGTATATATATTCTTGATCAGCATCAACAGCCGAGTCGATATAGCGATGTCCGTCAGTCCGTCTGTCTGTCTGTCTGTCCGTCCGTATGAACACCTGGATCTTCTGAACTACACGAGCTAGAGCAGCCAAATTTGCAATGAAAGTCCGTCTATATGTCAGGCAGGTTAAGTTTATTTCAAATTTTTGCCACGCCCCCTACCGCCCCCGCAAATTGTAAAAAACTATTTTCACATAACTATAACTTGAAAACGATTAGAGCTAGAGAGACCAAATTCACACATTATGTGTATGGTACCAATATAACTGTCCTCACCAAGTTTGATCCGGATCGGACAACTATAGCCTATAGCTCCCATAGGACAAATCGCTCAAAAATAAAAAATTTGTATGAAGACATGTAATGTTAGTTGGCCGATCGCAACCAAACTCACACAGGATGTATGTATAATTATTAAAAGTATCATCACCAAATTTGGTCCAAATCGGATAACAACAACATATAAAACAAATTAATCAAAAATGCTGAATTTTATGAATAAATTGTTTGTTTACACTTGTTTGCAATAAAAGATTTAACTCTACGTTTAGCTACTGCAACTTTAATAAGGAGCGTAGTCTAGGTAGTAGAGACGCGCGCTTCGCACGTGTTTGTTAGACCGGGATCCCGGGTTTGAATCCAGTCAGTGAAATATGTTTTTTGTTTACTTTTTAAATTTTAATTATTTACATAAACTTCAATGCGGAGTGTGGTCTAAGTAGTAAAGATGCCTGATCTAATTCTTCGCACTTGTATGTGAACCCGGAATCATGGGTTCGAGCGCCGACAGGGACATTTTATTAATTTTTGTTATATAACAAAAAAATTTTACATTTAAATGCAGATAGTCGAGCACTTGCAAGAGAGGGGCGAGGTGCAGCTGTTTGGGCTCTGACGCGTGAGCATATGAAGTCCGAGGTTCAAATCCCGTCAGTGAAATATTTTGATTATCATTTTTTTTTTTACTTCAATTTAAATTTAAAATAATAATTTCGAATTGTAAAATAATAATTTCAAATTGTAAGACATGGCTTATTTTTAAAATAAGCCAAGTATGAAAATTGTGCATTTAATTGTGTATATTTGTATATAAATATGTATGTATACAAAATGTGAATCACTCCGCTTTTCTTCTTTTTCGTATGGAAAATGCGCACTTCTGTGAGCAGCATTTTTGACTAATTTATTTTATACGTTGTGGTTGTCCGATTTTGACCAAATTTGGTGAGGATACTTTTAATAATTATTCATACATTCTGTGTTTGGTTGCGATCCCTCAACTAACATTACGTGTCTTCATACAAATTTTTTATTTTTGACCGATTTGTCCTATGGGAGCTATAGGCTATAGTTGTCCGATCCGGATCAAACTTGGTGAGGACAGTTATATTGGTACCATACACATAATGTGTGAATTTGGTCTCCCTAGCTCTAGTCGTTTTCAAGTTATGGTGATGTGAAAATTGTTTTTTGCAATTTTCGGGGGCGGTAAGTGGCGTGGCAAAGATTTGAAATAAACTTGATCTGCTCGCGAAGCAGACGGACTTCCATTCCAAATTTGGTGGCTCTAGCTTTTGTAGTTTAAAAGATCTAGGTGATCATACAGACGGACGGACAGACGGACAGACTGACATTGCTATATCGTCTCGGCTGTTGGTGCTTATCAAGAATATATATACTTTATGGGGTCGGCCACGCCTCCTTCTGCCAGTTACGCACATTTCGCTTCAGACAAACTTAATAGACCCCTTTACTCTTATTTAGAGTACGGTGTCTAAAAAAGACATCGCACAAACTAAACAAATTACGTCCTTTCAACATATGATACAACGCGGAGATTGCATTGTACCGGTCAATCCTACGGTTCGATAAACAATGGCCATTCAATGCACAAATAACAAGTAAGAAAGGCTACAGTCGAGCAAGCCGACTGTAATAGACCCCGTACTCACTCTAGTGAGCATTTTACAACACAAATAACTGACAAATAGCTGTAAATTGCCAATTTTAGACCGATTTGTCCTATAAGGCTATAGGCTTATCCGATCCGGATAAAACTTGGTGAAGATAGTTATAATTGTACCATACACATAATATGTGAATTTTGTTGCGATCTCTCAACTAAAACTACATGTCTCCATACAAATCACCAATTTTTGACCGATTTGTCCTATGGGAGCTTTGTTCATATGGACAGACGGACAGACAGACAGACGGACAGACGGACATGGCTATATCGACTCGGCTTGTGATGCTGATCAAGAATATGTATACTTTATGGGGTCGGCCACGCCTCCTTCTGCCTGTTACATACTTTTTTTTTTTTCACAAACCCAATATATTCTCTAGCAGAGTGCATAAAAAAATATACATCAACCAAAACCTCAAGATGGCAAACCAACAACACATTAACGAAATGTAGCAGTGCATCCAATTACCAACAGCAGTAATTGCCGCCAAGCATGGAGAAAGAATGGACACACTGACAACTTAGAGGAATTGTACAGAAAAGTAATCGTGATACTTACCAGTTTTCAGTGGCCAGGAAGGAACATTACATGGCTTCATCTCTGCAGTGGACCAAATCATGGAGGAGTTCGACGACGATGGACAGGTTTTCACAATTATATTTAACACATAGATTCAAGGTTCATTAACCCACCAGATAACTGGGAAGATTGCAAGATCCGCTTAAGACACCATTATAGACCGAGGACCGACCAGAGGGGTCTGACCAGAAAAATAAATAATCTAAGGGTAACTAGCGCTAAAGATCTAGATTATAAAATAAGAACAATTGTGGAAGAAATAACTGATTGTTTTGTTTTTGAAAATAAAAGTAGACTACTTGATATTCTCAGTGGATTATTAATTCAAAGAGTAAAAGAATTGGCATGTGGACCAATGGCAATATCCATAATGAGTAAAACTACCTTATCAGAAGATAGAAATGAAATTGCAAAATTCATTGGACTTAATTTCGGAAACCAGAATTAATAATTATTATTCAATAAAGGTTGTAAGGCGGCCCCAGAATTGACCGCCTTACATTGTTGTTTTTAGTTTTTATCTTTGTAGCTGATAAGCGAGCCAATGAAGGCGTGTCATGAATTATTGATTTAGTTAGTTTTAAGTATTGAATCTTATGTAAATTTTTAAGTTTGTTTTGGCGCCAATGAAGGCAGTTTAATTATAAGTTTCATAGCGGTAGGAGTTTGTATTAAGGACGCGGCGCCCTCTATCGGTAGCGCGGGGGGTCGTCGGGTGCAACTCTGCACGAAAACTCAGTGGTGAAGAGAGAGCTTTCGTGGTGGAGTTGTGTTCTTTATTTAGACGTTGATGTATAACGAGACAGTACATTCAAGTGGCCCAACAACACCAAGCAACGTGCTTGTTAACGCGCGGAACCCTGCAAATAATGCAGCCACCTCCCGCCCAACCGACCGAGGGGCACACCGCATAACGTACGGCTAACGAAAAACGCGAAACGGATTTATTAATGAAAAACGATTACATTATAACAAAAATACATTACAATATGACAAAACATTACAGCACGACAAAATATATAATAATTAATGTATGTAAACTATATTCATTTAGATCTTAATTACGATTAAGGTGAGAAAGAATAGAATCTCTAATGAAAGGGATAGAAGTAGAACTACCTACAACTCGAGAAAGTTTGTTGTAGTTACTACACAATATTCGGAAAGGATTATGAACAGCAAAGTTAGTAGTACAGGGTTGAAGAGTAAGGGGAAGAAAGTTTCTAGTGGGTCTGATCGGCACAGCGAAATTAATCTGGCTAATTAATTCAGTGGAATCAATTTCGCCGTTGATTAGTTTGTGTAAGAAAATTACACCAAGCACTGTCCTACGATCAGACAAAGAAGGAAGATTTAATAGCAGTAGTCTACTACGATAAGATGGCAAGCGTATGTTACTATCCCAATTAAGGGCCCTTAGGGCAAAAAGAAGGAATTGTTTTTGTACTGATTCAATTCTATCTTGATGAATCCTGTATTGGGGAGACCAAATACAAGATCCATATTCAAAGAATTGACCGTACCAAGGTGGTGAAAAGTGTTTTTGTTAT